>JANTPZ010100257.1:0-30877 GCA_025593235.1 Vachellia pachyceras
ATCCTGAAACTTTGTTGGAAGCTAGTTACTGACCGGGAGGCCCTCTGGGTTAGAGTGCTTAAAGGTAAATACCAGTGCAGAACCCTTCCAGTACCAGCAGATCAAAATAGGACAGAATCATCAGCTCTTTGGAAAGACATCTCTACTTTGTGGAAAACCTTCCCAATGGGCCTGGGAAAGAACATAAAAGACGGGAGAAGTACCTCCTTCTGGTTTGAGAATTGGTCACCTATCAATCAATCAACCACTCATCGATATGATTCCAGGATATGAACGATGTATTGATCGGAACGAGAGGGTTGTAGACTACACGGATGATGTAGGTGAATGGGATAGAAGAAAACTTAGTTTATGGTTACCCCAAGAAGTTGTCAATCGAATTATCGATGTGCACCCACCCCGTGAGGAGAGAGGAGATGATATGTTCTACTGGAAGCCATCCACTGATGGCTATTTTTCTGTTAAATCTGCATATCTGTTTCTTAATGCAGGTACATCTTAAAGGGCAGACAACATTTAGAAACTTATCTGGAGGTGGTCGGTGCCGGAGAAGATCAAATCTTTCATGTGGATTTTTACTCATGGCAGGGTGCACACAAACCAACTTAAGATGTGGAGGAGAATTGCAGAGGAGGCGCCTTGCCCCATGGGTTGCCAACAGGTGGAAGACGCAATGCATATGATACGTGACTGTTCAAATGCTAATAGTAGGTGGAGATCAATGGTAGCCCCAAATCTTTGGAGCTCCTTTATTCACTTACGGGTCCCGAATGAGTGCGGTGGAACTTGACCCATGAAGCCAGATAAGGACGCACCAAAAAGGTTCCTTGGGCCATGTTTTTTGGGTACATATGCTGGGATATCTGGGTGTCAAGATGTAAAGTGGTCTTTAGAGAAGCGGAGGACGGAGGACAACAAGGCCAATAGAAGCCTATATCGGGCTTGCTGGAACAGTGAACTAGCCAACAACTGCAGATCCTACAGGAATGAGTGCTCACCATTTCCACAGAACAGGGACCAAATTAAGGACTTCATCTAGTTGGAAGCAGATGGTTCCACTCTCCAGAACGGTCTCTGTGGTTATGGGGCAGTAATCCGCGATCAGGAGGGGCATTGGTTTGGAGGATTTAATGGTAAGTTAACACAAGTTCCTCCTGCCATTGCAGAGATGCTGGGGATAATCAATGGGCTATGTATATGTTGCAACAAAGGCCACAGGAAGATCATCGTTCACTTTGACTGTATTGAAGTTATAAATCTGATTATCAGAGGGAGCAACAGCGATCCGTTTCAAGATATTATCGAAGAGCCAAGAGCACTGATTTATCACAGGGATTGGCAAGTTGTAATCAATCATAGATTTAGAGAGGACTTGTGCATGGCAGACTCTTTAGCCAAATACTCCCATACTTTGAATGTACCTTTTTGTTTCTTTAGCAATCCACCATCCATTAGTGTAGGGATGGAGGATGGAGAAAGGGCTAACCCCTAGACTGAACTTTGGTTGAGTTTCTCTTGTTTGAGTTATGATATCAATATTATTAAAAAAAAAAAGTGCATTAGTCACCGTACGCCTTTTGCTTCTCTTGATGCCCTCCCTGACCAGCGGACCGCTGATAGTGTATTCCATAGTTTGTTTGCTTCTTTCCCTGTAAAATTACAAAAAAAAAGTAAAAAATCTGACTTTGAAGTCGAGAGTTAAGCTGAGAGTCCCACGAATAAGAGAAAATGAAGAGGTAATTAATTATGGTTCAAGAAAGAAGAATAGACGCTTGTTGGTGAATGGAGATAAGTAAGAAGAGGTAGTTCAACTAAACGGACCCATCGCTACTAGAGTTATCCAACGGAATCTCACTTGCTTTAAGCTGGCCGACCATCCTATTGCTAGCCATTTTTATAGGTGTACTATTACTAGCTTTCTGTATCCCAGCCAAATACTGTCCACCTTAAAAATCGAAATGTATCCAACAAAATTACAGTACATGCACGTGAATATTTTTATAACATTCCATGAAAGACTCGTTAAAGATAGCACAGTCCAGTACAGGGAGGGTACGGTTGAATAGATAATTAGTAAACTCGTCCAGGGCATAGATCATACTATAGAGGGAACACAATTCCGTGTCCTTTTCTTTTTATTATAACTATAATGGATGAGTCAACAGACTTTAATTAATTTAGCTTCATTCACATCCTAAATTTGCTGATACAATGGGCTTACATATTAGTTTATTAGATCAGATCATGTCAACATTAAGTATCTTGATGGAATGCGAATATTGCTATCATCTTTACCAGAAAAAGAATACTGCCATCATGACACTCAAACGGGCGTCATTTTTTTAATAGCTATATTGAAGAGCTAATTAAATGCTTCTTTGGAACTGCAAACAACATTAGTTAATGTTTTCTTAGTTTAAATATTGGAGAATGTAAGATTTTCCCATTCTTAAGCTTAAATCTACTGCATGTTCATTCTGAATAGTTTAATCTATGAAGTTGATGACGGTGATAGGTCATCACATACTGGCATCAAAATATTTGTAATTTTTGCGTGAGAAAATGAAGAAGCCATACGACTAAACACATCTAAATGATTTATTCAATTATAAGCTTTTAGATCAAATTAGAAACATGAAATCCATGTCTCCGCTTAAGGAGCTGAACTGGGAATGAAGTGAAGAGGCCTGGGGTATATTCAAGCTGCTTAATGGAGCAATACTTGGATGTGCAAACTTTCAGCAGCACCATACTGCTCTGACCATTTATTCAAGTCGAACAAAAGTAGAGAGAATTTTTTTTGGGGGGGAGGGGCGAAGAAAAAGCGAACAAAGAAGAAATAGAGCTGGAGCGGTCAATGGAAGTAGTAGGTAGTTAACGACTGTTTCCATGTGGCGAGCTAAGGAATCCCAGAGTCTTTTCAACGTTCAAAGCAAAATTTCCCGCCTCTTGTCACTTTCGGTCCCGACCTTAATGAACCCTTCTTCAAAGAGTTCAGCGATACGAGTTATTTCAGTTCTTAATATTTCTTTCATCGTCAAGATTATTTCCAAATGACCAGGTAGATCTCTTTATGTTATTTCACCACTAGTGACAATTAAGTCCCATGGCTAGGATTTGACTGTGTCTGTATTACACAAGAGCCAAGACATATGATACACAAAGACAAAAAACCGAAAATGACAACTTTATTATGGGTAGAAATCAGAAACATACTAGGAATTGATTCTAATTATGATTACTGGTCTTAGTCTAAAGCCGTTGCACTGACTCATATATCAAATATATATCAACACCATGCACTTTCATGTGAACCTGCAGGATGTTGAAGACCTTTATTGTTGTTGATACCAGTTGGTTCACTGGAGCTTCAAATTCTTCAGCCTGCAATGGGATCAAATTCAGAAGGATAAATAAATGGTTAGCAAGCAAGGCAGTGCATATAATTAACCAGTGCAACTTCATCAGCTTGCCAGTTCGAAAAATAAATATTTAATGGGGGGTTTTAGAAGAAAATGGGAATCGTTGTTTGTGGCCATATACCTTTTTTCCTCGACAGAGGCTCCAGTTTTCCTGTAATTAGGAAAGGGCACTCGTCCTGACTCGATGTGCTTCACGTCCTCCACAAGGAGATCGTAGTGTCTCTTTACTTCCTCAGGAGTTTTCCCACCGACGGCCTTGGCAACATTGTGCCAACGGTCAGGTGTGTCCTTGTCATAAACTGCTAGAGCCCTCTCAAAGGCTTTATTGTCCTTAGCAGACCATGATCCTGAGGATGACATTGAGCTTGATGCCATTTCTTAACAGTGACTTGTAAAGTTTGAGAGAAGACAGAGATCAGTGAATATTGTCTTTTCACTAAAGAGAGCAGTGGTAGGTGAAGCAGCGAGGAGATCAAGTGAGAAGCAAAGGAGCAAATTAAAGGATGATATATGTTTAAATGGAATAGGAGTTTGGAAGAAAGAAGAGAGGGGTTGGTGATATGTGCAGAGAGATGGCAATGTCTGCTCCTTTTATAAGCAGAAGTGGAGGGTGTTCTAGGGTGTGTGGTGCCAGTTGGCTTCAATATCTCCCCAAAATGAAGTCGAATTTTAATGATTTGTCTCCTCAGCAACCACAGAATAGAGCAGTGGGAGAATCAGTATCTTCATACGGTAAAATAAGTGAATATGAAAGAATAGCAAGGACTAATCTAATTAAGCCTTTTTATTTTCCTTCCTTCCTTACTTTATAATTTATATAAAAGCCATCAAGTTAAAATTCACTTTCTTAAGCTTCGAGCTTTGTGGATTATTCAATCTTTCAAAAGACACATAGCACGTTGTTAAACAGTTGAACACAAAAAACCTGTAAAGCGCTTCCCAAGGATAGTAAATACTTAGTTTAGCACAACGCTTCACATGGTTCTGCAAATAAGACACATCAAACTTCGATTAAACGATACATTTCCAATGTTGGTAGAGACTTGAGATCCTTAGAACAAACTTCTGCATAGAGAAGATAACCAAAGTACTAAACTGCGTAAAATATGGGTTTGTAAGCTCCTTTATTGCATGCCAGGTCAGCTGATGTCCCTCTTGAATATTATTATCTTGCCTGCAGCTGGTTTTCCATATGGGACTAAACTGCGTAGAGAAGATGCAATTATGTGAAGGAGAAGATAACCAAAGTACTAAACTGCGTAAACCCAGTGAATCCACTGAAGCTACTATACCCGTTTGGGAACGCGGTAGAGAAGTACTTTTACATAAGACAATGCAATTATGTGAAGGAGATTATCTCATTTTACCGAAAAGCACTATTAAACGTACGTTTAACTTTTTCAAATGCTCCGCCAAACAAGTCAAGACTTTCATGTGTGCCTCACACAGCCACAAGCCATAAGCTTTTATTTTTATTCAGAAAGTTTGAGATTGAAAAGAAGGCCAGTTATGATCATCGTTGCAGATGCTCTTTCTAAATATACTATGTGTCCAGTGTCCTCCACAACATTCCAACATCTAGCTGGCAGCTTCTTTCCGTACAATGATTCTCGTTTGGTTTTTACTTTCAAAGAAAGGTCATATACGTCACCCAATACTCTTGTACCTAAAGACAGCCTCTTCCCCCAAGCCCTCATTTTTCTTTTAGACACATTAATCACACTACGGTTTTTCTGACAGAGATTGGGTGTGTTTGGTAAGGCCGTTGGGGAAACGGACACAGATTCCGAGGTACTTTATGTGAGATAAATTTTGTCTCGGTAAGCGCATCCGTTGGGGGGAATGGCTTACCAAACACACCCATTATGTTATACTTGTTATCTATCACTTAGGCATCCATTATGATGTGATTGGATAAGGGAATAGCCAATAATATTTGATCCTATTTTTTATAATTCTAATATGCCCCAAATAAGTTTGAGAGAATGCATACAAGTCCGACTAATACAGTACCGTTGTATATATATAGGCAGAGAATATCCTGATTCCTGATAAGATCTTTTGCTTTGTCTTTTGTTGTTACCTCAGGCCAGTGACTTGGAGGATAACCATAGGATTCAAAATTTGCCCAAAGGTTTTTAACCATGAAATACAGTAAAGGGTTCATCAACTTTAGCTGCTACTGTTCGCTCTGCCTCATGCAAATTGGGTAACTATAACTCTGTGAATGAAGTTTACCCCTCCAGTTTCAACACATGGATTGAGTCTAGCTGTCCCATTTAAATTTTTTGGTCATTATTACCTGTAAATAAGGAAATTTCACCATCATATCTTAAACGATATCTGGTTGTCATTGGAAAGGCAGTGAAGTGATGACAGAAATCTTTTTCATCATCTTGGTTGCTGCAATACTTGTTACTGAAAAGGATACAGGAAAACCCATTTGTTGATACCTATACTTTTCTTCAATTTTTAGTTTGGTATTTGTATATTTTCTCTTAATTAATTTATTAATTTTTCTTTTTTACCATCATTAACTCTTATAACTTTATTTGTTAGCACACATTTAGCTCCTGTAAAGAGCTAACACTTCTAACAAAATATAATTAAAGTATTTAATTAGGAGAAAAAACACCCATGTACCTAATTGAAAATTAGATAAAAGTATAAGTACCAACAAATGAGTTTTTCCAAGGATAAATTTCTAGTTAAATAAGAATAATTTTACTATTAAATAAAGCTTTACACATATTGTAAGAGCATCATCTTCTGATAAATTTACAAGGAATTAAATTTTTCCTGTTTTAATTTATACTGTTTCACGAGCAATAACTCGTTTAGTTCTGCTTCAACATTTCCTGCTGTGTTGTCTGTCTTGTTGTTTTCATTTTTTTCCCTTATAATCTTGCAAGTTCAATGACTTCATGCTGACATGTAAAAAGGTATTGAAATTTCTGCTTTCTCAATAAGATGGTTAGAAATCACAAGCATCCTAGACCACAGGTTCTTGTGTGTCGTTATGCATGTAGTGGGTGTGTGCAGTACTGATTCTTGGGTTAATGGCCTTAACCACGCCATACACAGATCTCACTGGATTTCATTACAAAATTAGAACGACCCAATTGTGGGGAAAGGCTAAATATCGATGTGGATTCTGGAATCAGGCTCTCAATCTTTAAGGGCATCATGCTTAGAGGTCGGTGTAATGGCACCATGGCTCTAAATAGCAACTTGGTTGAGGTAGCCCCCTCCCTTCTGGACCTATTGTTTATGACATCTAGCAAGTAGGCTTCACTGAATCATTGTAGTCTAATCCTCTAATTTGTGAAATTTAATGCTTACTTTTCATGGTATAATATTGTTTAATGGAGTTAGAAAAGAGAATACCTTTGATACAGTTTTTGAGTGACTTTGTAACTTCACATAACTCAGGATGTTACGTTCAAACTTAAACAAACTAGTATCCTAAATTCCCACAAGACGTATATAATGGACAAATTCAAATTTACTCAGAGGAAAAGGTTTCGTTTTCATTGACGTTCGTTTAAGTATTCTTCCTTACAGGTTGTGATGTCCTGTACGCTGTCAACCTCATCCTTTCTTATAGGAATTATGTTAGTCACAAGTTTTTACTACAAAGATCTCTATCAATTTAAAGTGAAAGCAAGTCTTGCATCAACTTGCATCGGGGCCACAATATATGGTAATGTGGGGGTAGCCTGATCATTAGTTGAAAATTACTCCAACGAATTTGATGAAATATTAATGACAGTGATGGATGAAGATCTAATCTTTCCCATCGATATGCAGAATCCTTATCAGTTATTCCATGTACAAAAGTGATATATGGACTCTTCCACCATTGCCGGAAGATTCTTTTCCCCGGTCCACTATTACATAGTTGAGACTTAACAAGTTCAAAACCAGCAAATCGGTTGATAAATATTTGGATTATGTTATTATAGTACTGATAACTAAGAACTAGATTAAGGGGTTTGGCGCTATTGCAGAGGAAGAAACCAGGAATCTGCTACTTTATAGAAGCAAAGGGAAAAGAGTGAAGCATCTATAGGGAGGTCCTAGAATGGCCGCTAGGGCATAAAGAGAAAGATTTATAGGGAATATTTGGTCCATATGCCGAAGCACAGGCTCCATTTGAAGGCTTATTATTACTATTATGTTTTAACTAGAATCCAGCAGATAATAAAGAAGAATTTCAAAACTAAGGTTGAGGGGGCAAAAACTGCACGTCATGAATTGAACAACAGAATGAAATATGTGGAGGATATCTCCATGTCACAATTCTGAGGTTAGAGCTCAGACAGGAGACATGAAGCTTAATTTCGTTTTGGTGTAGAGGATATTAACAGGCTTACGATGAGTCCATGCAACATGTTCTGTGCGAGCCAGCATTTAAGTTGTGTCTCTTCTGTGTGATTAATTACCAGTATGGCGCGGCGCTCTTCGAATTCACAGCTTCTTAATTTGTTTTGTGGATGATATGTCCCAGATAATTCCGTTCGTTTCCTTCCTTGGCCGTTGATAGCTTGTATAACTTTTATTTCTCAGAAGCATCTGGCTGAAGGCATTAACAGGTGTATTAATGGTTGCTTGAAAAAAAACCAGGTGTATCACTCCCAACATTGTTCTCTATTCCACAGGACTGCAATTTGTTAGGGTAGTTTGGCTTCACTTATTTTAAGTGATTTTGTGCTGAACATTTTTTTAAATGATTTTGTGCTGATCAAAATAAATATAAAAGAGGAATTTTATCTTATAAAGCAAAAAAGTGTTTTTTTTTTCAAGTGAGGACCAACAAACACTAAAGTTGTTTCCTTAGACAATCATGATCACGTATTGCAGGCAAGTTTGAATTTCAGCTCTAAACCATCTTCAAGGAGTCCTTCTGCGGTATAATTGATTATGATAGGCGTTAGGTTGGTATAGCTACCAGAGGATATAGCTCTAGTTTTCTGGTCATCCCATTGATGAGTGAAATACTGAAGCCAGAGATGCTGATGTCTCAAAACGACATAAAATATCTCTCTATATATATACACATACACTCAACTGATGCAAATATCCAATGACCTGTGCTCCTCGTGATGCTCAGAACCTCCAAAGATCTTCATAATCATTCACTCCTACATTATTTTGACTCCACGCCACATGTTTCTGTCATGAGTTTGAGATTTTTTTTTATCCGATTATGTAGGGTTGTTTTGGCTTGTGCTTCAAGGTTTCAACTGTGATCTTACTGCACTCTAAGTTTTTTTTCTCCCTCAACGTAAGCACATGCATGAGCATAATGCATCAGGACACGATCCTGTATTGGGATATATTTATTAGTAGGAACTCGCCAAAAGAAAATACCATTCACTGCAAATGATTCTCAAATAAAATTAGAATTGTTGTAAACAAAGGGTTGTTTGCCTTAAGTCTCATTCATTCTTGTGACCAAAAAAAGAAAGTGATACCGGACTTACCAGATAAACCCCGTAAATCAAGAATTTGATCAGTTAAAATCTAAATGAACTCGTATCTAAATATCAACTATAAAAGGTTTCATAAAAATTGATTAAATTTTTGTAACACAAATGTATTTTATCTTGAATACTCAACACAAATTAGTACTTACTGAAGAAAACTTCTTAATAATCAACTCCAATTGAATACAACTTATTCTTGAATAAGGAAACTTTCTAAGTCGTATACTTAAATTAAATCAAAGATGTTAATATGATATTAAATAATATACTTAAAGATCCCTAATTGACACTAATGTATCTAAAATAATACTCTAACAGATAAAATACTAAAACATTCTAAAGATTCTTAAGATTATTAAAAATATCTAAAAGATAGATCAAATATTCCTACTAATCAATACAAAATAACGCTTTTTAAATAATAAAAATATACAAAAAATAACAACAAAATGACTTAATTGAAAACCCTCTTAAAATAATATTTTATTTGTCTTCTTGCACTTGCATTTCTTAATAGTTAAATAATAAGCAAAATAGATAATTTAATTGGCATAATTACCTTTTTGATTCTTATAACAAATCTTAATGACAGTCCCAAAAATACCCCGTCCAACCCAATAACTAAATAAAATGTCGCTTGAGCATATCAAAATTAAATCTGCAATTATTATTTTTGGTTAAGCAATTGCCAAGTTTTTTTTTATCTTTCATGTGTAATGACAGGAAAATTTCCTGTAAGTGAGAGATGATGGATTTACACTTTTGGTAATGGGCGCCAAACTCTTTTTTGTTTTTTGTGTAAATGTACCAAACTCTATAAATCCCAAAAAAAGGAATCAGGCTCTCACGGAAGGTTGGCCCAAAATGGAAAGCCCAGCCGTTGTTATAGAGTTGTTCCAAACATGATCAACCCATAAGCCATAATCTAGTCATCATTGGTTAAGATAGGGAGTGAGGTCGAAAAGTATCTCATGAAAAATCATCCACATTTCTTAAACCAGGAAAATCAATCACAAAATCAACGGGGAACTAAAGCGGAAGTGGGTGTTTGTGTTTTTAAGAGTGGAGCCTTCAATGTGTATAAATTGCAATATGCGCACCTTTTTTCAGTTTTTCTGGGGCTGAATCAATATCAACAACAATTATAAAATGAAAGCACACAACATAAACCACCAATGCATGTACAACATTTCAATAACCCAACCAGAAAACATACATATGGCTGATCTCAAGAAGACAAGCATGCACAACTAGAAAGGAGAACCCATTTAAAACGCAGATGATGGAGCTGCAAGAAGCAAAGCAGATGAAGATGGGGGTTTCTGTCAACTGTTATTTTTTTCTTGGGCACTTCTCCATTCCTTTCCTTGACCACAGCTGCAACTGCCTCCGGGTTGACACCCAGGTCACACAGAGCAATAAGAACAGAGAGTGTGTGACGGTCCAGGCCTGTGTCAAGTATATTCGCCATGTGACATGCGAGGTCCAAAGATTCTTTTGCACTCTCGTATCTTCAGAATCCATAGTAAATCGTTGCGCCTTATAATGAAGCCGATTTGTTTAATTCACCAACTCCTCAAAAATGGACACCGCGGCCTGGGACTTCAACACTGTTCGTTTACATGGAGATCACTGGATCAGATAGAACTACTTAAAATATCAATTAATAAATTCCCCAAACATAGATGGAATCGCTGAATTTTACATGGGCAACTGTTCCTGGTTTCATGCCCTGTACTAAAAGAGAAACCCAGAGAATCCATGATATTTACTTAATTTTTCTTCGCAAAACTTGGGTAGATAGGAGCAGGCCTCAATATGTATTCCAAAATAAAGCTTCGTACACTAACCATGGTGAACCCTGACGAAGAATTCAGAAATGGAAAGAGATCACACCTGTCAAGTGGCCGACACTACTAGTATTGTTCAGTGTCTCTGTCGCAACCTAACGGAGATCTCAACTAGCAAACACAGATTCGGTCGCATGTGGAAGATCTGAACAGGTAAGCACAGAGAAGCTCTAAGCAGGCGAGCGTAGGAGAAGATTTGCTCGCCGACGCAAGAAAGAAGGCAATGTGAGGCATGAGGAGGGAGAGGGAGCGATAGCGGCTGACAGTGGTATGCTGCTATTAATTAAAGCGTGCTAAGCAAAGTAAGCCTTCTCCCTTTCCATAACTCAGTCGTCCTTCTCCGTGGAAAATGAGTGTGATCAGGTAGTATAAATACAAGAAGATCCCCCCTTGCACTTGTTATAGTAAAAAAAGGCAACAATAGAGGATAACTCTTAGGAAATCTAAGTGTGGATAGACAGAATTTGGGGAAGCTTTCATTTGCTTTTATGAAATGCCTCTACAGTCTTGAGATGGAAAAGTGCATTGGATTAAGGATTAAATCACTGGTTTTTCTGTCTATGGACCTCATTGTGCTAGTTCTTTCATTCAGGTTTTCTGCAGATAGACTCAAAACAACATAGACATTGCAAGAGTTAATCACAAATCGTTGAGTCCTAATTCCCTCTCTACTTCAGCACACGACAGTCCATTCAGACATTTCCTCCCTTTTAAGGTCTTTTAATTTTATTTCTTCCAATATAGTTTCTTTACATTTCTTCAATAGAATTTGTAACTTCCTTCCTTTTACCTCTAGCAACCATTAACTGTAACATCTTTACTTTTAATGACATCATCTTCAACTTTCTCCAAAAAAAAAAAATAACGCCTTATCCCATTTCGGCTCTTGCGACATTGCCATTGCCATGTAGCTGCTCTATGATGAACAGATCCAAGAAGAAACTAATCACAAGCGGTGGATCCTCTATTTTATTTTAATTTGATTGATGTTCCATTCATGCTTTGCATTTGCACTTTGTGAAAATCATACGTGAATCTTTCACGTAATATTGAAAAAGTGTTCGCAGATTATTTATTGTGTGTCTGGGTGTAATTAAAAAAGCACTTTTTTTTAGCGATGAACCATAGTCTGAGAAAAAGATACTTAAACATCTACCTTTTATCTCAAAAAAAATTTTCATCAAAACCGTAGTTTTGTAATAACTCATTCCAATACTCTCTTTTACCCATGATCTATTTTTAGCAAGCAAACCATGGTTTGGGTGTGAAATTTTCATAAGTTGTTTTTTTGTTCTTCCAGGAGCTATGCAGGAAAAAATATATTAGCAAATTCCGAAGTTTATGCATGATAGGAAATGACTCGTGCAGGGGTGATCATGTAACAAATAAAGCTGCGCTGAACTTATCACGTTTAACACATTCTCGTATCTCTTGATCCATTTTCTCAAATTGTTGGGCCACTAAAGACAATGAATGCCACATACAAACCCATCTTAGTCAAACAAAACTAAGCTATGGACGTTTGGTAGAATTGGTAAGGGTTACTATCAGCATTCCTTAAGGTGAGGGTTCGAACCCTGGGGAGTGACAACCGTGATAATTAACGCAACCTCAAATAGGTTGTCCCATCAATACCTCACTACCACCGTGAGGTCTCCTTGCGGGGGGTCCGGATTAGTCTGGGGCGGTCAATGAACCCAAGATACCGGATGGTTTATACCAAAAAAAACTAGCTCAGTTGATAGTGAGTCCTTTTCCTCATGTGAGAATAATCTTATCAGTGGAGTATCTAAAACTCTGGGGACCCAATGTATGTAAATTTTTGTTCACAAAAAAAGTTCATGTGCACGTTACATTTTGATGGTGTATTCGGGTAAGTACATGGCAAATGGGTTAGCACACCTGGTTAAAATTTTCCACCAAGTACCAACTTTTTGCCATAAAAAGGTGGGGGCGGTGCCATTGTTAGAGCAGTTGCTTCATGTATAGTATTTGCTTGAGACAATGTATTTAGTCGAATAATTGATTTGTAAATGCATTTTGGCATGTTACGTGAGCAAACAGATTTGTCCACATTAGGGAAATTTATGAAACAGAAATCAAAGAGGCGATGAAAGTGAAAAACGAGGTGGAAGGACATTGGAAGCATCGTAAGGAGATTACAAGGCAAAGGAGGAGGAGGACCCAGATCCCAATCACTTGTCCTCTTCACGGAGTTGGTAATAAATGGCTGCTATTACCATATTCTAAATGTCGTGATCAATTAAAGGTAATCCAGAACTGATAATAGTAATACTGCTACTTTCATGGCCCTGGGTCTGTGTGGCAGTGGAGTTTGGCGGAAGTTAGGAAAGGAACAGGATTAGGTACCCCGGAGTATAATGGCACTGTGCAATCACAACGAAACGCAACAAATAAAGCTGCCCTGAAAACCATCTTCAATTCTGATAGTAGATTCCCACCAAACGAGCATTCAGAAAAGTTTGAGAGTTTAGACCCACTCAGCTTTTGGTTCCCATCTGCTGTGCCACTCTTCCGTTAATTTTCTGGGATACTTGCGAGAGCATTGAAACGATCATTGGTCTCTGATTCAGACTTTCCGGGTTAGCTTCTCCTTCGTCTTCTACATGCTACTGGTTTGCTTATTGGGGTTTTGATCCGTTCCTTTTTCCCTTGTCATTTTCGGGTCATAACAACCATTAATTGATCATTATAGTACTGGGTTATAGCTTAGTTTCTTCCGCTTGAAATCTCCCTTGTTTGGTTGTCATAACAACCATTAATTGATCATTTTCGGTTCAAACTAAGGCTATGTTTGGTTTGATGGAGGGGAGAGGGAGGGGATGGATAGGAGGGAATGGTAAGGGATTGAAGGGTATAAGGTTACCTTGTTTGGTTTGATTAGAGGGGAAGGAAGGGGAAGAATTTTTAATGATCTTTTGTTTGATTCAGGAGGAGAAGGGAGGGAAGCTAATAATTAATTTACTATTTTACCCTTATATGTTAAGTTATATTTATTTACTTATACAATTTATTTAAATTAGTTTTCAAAAATTAATTATTTCTTCTATTTAATTAATTAAAACAATTATTAAGGTATTTCCCTCATATAATTTATTTAAATAATTAAAAAATAGGATTTATATGTAATTTAATTTCACAATGCTTAATTTATACTTAACTTGCCATCAATCCAAAATTCTCTTTTTTATTACCAAGCCATAAAATGCCATAAATCCAAAATATATGTATCCATAGCATATCAAGTAATGATAATATTGTGTACATGAAGAGAAGTATTCATACCACTAAGTTATACATGGAGGGCATTGATGGAATATAATGAAAATATATGGGGTAAATTAGTAATAATATTTGGCTTCCCTCCAAAAAAACCCCAATTTGGAGGGAATCAAAATAAGGGGAGGGGAGGGAATGAGGGGAAAAATTTTATATCCCCTCCCCTCTAAAATTTTAAACCAAATAAGGGGAGGGATTCATTTTTCATCCCCTCCCATTCCCTTCCCCCCAACCAAACAGCACCTTAAAGCAGTGACAGCTGCCTCCCACTCGCCGTACAGGATACGCTGTGTCATTGGCGGTTCACTGTATGGAGATGTTAATGCATTAAAAAGGCATGCTTGATGTTTGTTCTGTGTTCTCGAAGGCCTTACTTTCACTACCAGCTTTGGAAAGTTTTGTCGGTTGAAAAGTCTACACAAGTCATTCTCTTACAGCAACGGATCAAAAGCACACACTGAGCAAGACAAAACTATCAGTTTCCGAGTTTCGCCATCCACCAATCCCTTCTTCCATTGGCTGAAACAAGAAAAGAGCGCATTTTCCCTCTGATTGTTTTAGTTGCTGTTGACGAAAAGGCCAAGCACTTGTCATGTCCTTGCTTGCAATGAGTTCTGGCTTTGCTCCCTCCGCCAATCTGAACTAGGCGAACCATTTGATAAATCTTTTATCACAATGCCTTGCCTTTTATTGTCTTTCCTTTCCTTTCTCATCGTCCTTTCCAAGTCATTAACCAGCAAGCCAATTAGGTTTTGGGAGAGCTTATCAAGCTCGCTCAGTCCCCAGCACCGGAAAAGTGAGGTCGCTTTTAGTTTCATCGAGGTTCCTCCAACTATGTCAATGAAAAAGAACAATTTACTGCTCAAAGTAGGGAGTGAAGAAGAGGAATGCAAAATTTCTCTGCTGGATTTGCCTGATTTGGTATTGGATTGTATCCTTGAGAATCTTTCGCCGGCTGACTTACGCAGTATGGCAGCAGTGTGCCCATCTCTTAGGGATAGATGTCGAAGTGACTATTTATGGGAGAAGCACGTAGAACGTAAATGGGGTAAAGTAATTGGTGCGTCTGCATATAGGCAGTGGAGATGGCATATAGCTTCCAGAAACAGGGAAAAAATCTTCCATAGACGCAATGAAAAGGGAATAATTGCTTCCCTTCAAAGTTTTAGTCGGTTTGAATGGATTAAAACCATATCAGGAAATGTCAGGCAATCTAGCAGGAGCCTAAAACCAGACGATTCGTTCATGGTTCTGTATCTTTCTCTTGAGAAGGGGAAGTTTTGGTTCCCAGCTCAAGTCTATAACCGAGAGGTAAATGGTTTCAGGCTTTCAGCGTATTGAGTTATCACTTCATCTTGCTCCTCCACTAATTGGGTTGTTCACTGTTACTCCTTAGAGTTCAGTTATATTCTGTCAGGCAATCTAGCAGGAGCCTAAAACCAGACGATTCGTTCATGGCTCTGTATCTTTCTCTTGAGAAGGGGAAGTTTTGGTTCCCAGCTCAAGTCTATAACCGAGAGGTAAATGGTTTCAGGCTTTCAGCGTATTGAGTTATCACTTCATCTTGCTCCTCCACTAATTGGGTTGTTCACTGTTACTCCTTAGAGTTCAGTTATATTCTGTCAGGCAATCTAGCAGGAGCCTAAAACCAGACGATTCGTTCATGGCTCTGTATCTTTCTCTTGAGAAGGGGAAGTTTTGGTTCCCAGCTCAAGTCTATAACCGAGAGGTAAATGGTTTCAGGCTTTCAGCGTATTGAGTTATCACTTCATCTTGCTCCTCCACTAATTGGGTTGTTCACTGTTACTCCTTAGAGTTCAGTTATATTCTGTCAGGCAATCTAGCAGGAGCCTAAAACCAGACGATTCGTTCATGGCTCTGTATCTTTCTCTTGAGAAGGGGAAGTTTTGGTTCCCAGCTCAAGTCTATAACCGAGAGGTAAATGGTTTCAGGCTTTCAGCGTATTGGGTTATCACTTCATCTTGCTCCTCCACTAATTGGGTTGTTCACTGTTACTCCTTAGAGTTCAGTTATATTCTGTACAGAGATTCTGCTTTTGGATTTTAGATGTAGTTGTAGCACACTTCAATTATAAACTGTATTCTCCCATTTTCAGAACGGTCATGCCGGTTTCTTGCTCTCGTGTTATGACGCCCATCTGTGTTATGATTCTCGAACTGACACCTTTCAGGCAAGGTATGTAGTTAGATAATGCTCAACCGCTAAAGAAAAAGTGTAGTTGGACTATGTTAATTAAACCAAAACTTGAAACCAACCTCTGACATTATCTTATGTTGCCGTGACCATGGTTTCTTATGGACTCGTTTAGCTCATGGTACGAATGTCTGAGGAGCTGAAAATGGAGATGCTTTGTGCAGGTACGTACCTCATGGGCGGTGGTCAGTGGAGGGAAATATACATTGGGACAGGCTGAGAATGCCACCCATTGACATTTCTTCTCACGTTCTTCATACCTCCCACCATTTGGATGACTTGGAACCAGGAGATCACATTGAGATTCAGTGGAGAAAAAGCAAAGATTATCCTTATGGTATGTAGATTCAATGCTGGCCAACGTTTTTTGGACATGAGGAATCACTTATTCAGAATTAACGTAAACTAATGCAGGTTGGTGGTATGGTGTGATTGGTCACTTGGAAACATGCCAAGGACGGGGGAATAATTGCCACTGTCAGTATAGTGGTAAGAGAATCAATCTGTTCCATTTTATTTTAATGTTGTGCATGAGGCAACAAACACAGATTGCTCAATGGGCTTACCATTGATCTTGGTGACAGACATGGTGGTTTTGGAGTTCAAGCAGTATGCATTAGGATGCAGGTGGAGACAAACAGTGATAGACAGGAAGCAACATAGAGAGGAAGGGGATGAAGTGGATGGATTTTACGGCGGAATCAGGAAGCTGTATAGTGAGGAGGAAATCAGGAGGTGGAGGGTCCTCTGGCCGTCCGAACTTGTCCAATAATTAATGTCCTGGTTACACATTTTTAAAGAGATTAGGTGTCATCTATTAATAATTATCAAACCGATTGTTATTGTTTTAAATACTCGAGATCATTAATTGTCTAATAACTAATATTTGAATTTAGGGTGTGCGAAAATATTTCAGGAAGAATTACTTTGCAGTTTCTTAAAAGCAATCTTATCTCTGAAAGTTTTACTATAATTAAACAACATTTGACCATAAAACTTAGCATAGAAAATGATAGTAGGTCATAGCATATTAACAGTTTAAAGGACTTTGAGTAGTTAAATTATTTGTGTGGGAATGCACAGTAATTTCCTTAGTAATTACTAAGGTTTTTATTTAAAAATGTTTATAAATACAAACTCAATAAAACACCCATGCGGCCAATTTTCGAAAATTATCAATCACCTTTTTATATGAGAAAATTAACTTGGCTCACACAAAGAATTTAACTAAGAGGTGCTAATAAATTTTATATATCAGTAATAAGATTTGAATTAATGATTTTGTGAGTCATGAGACACTTCTTTACCAATCGAACCAACTTTATTGGTTATATGTTCTATTTTAATCAAACAATTAATCATAGCGAGGAAAAATCTAAAGACTTTATCATGCATTGATAAAGTAAATCATAAATATTTAACTTTAATGAATGGTATAATATGAATAATCTTGTTCTGTGGTAGCTTACTTTCCGGGTAACTTGGAAAATTCTCCAAGATCAATGGTTAGGTCAACTAAAAGTGACTAGATCTTGTTAAATAAGATCGGGGTCGTTGGGGTTTAAACTTTTTGTGAATTAAAAACAGTTAATTAGATCTTACAGTACTTAAATCTAACTTATAGGATACCAAATCAAAAATAAAAAAATACTATACCAAATCAGAAATAAAAAAAATAGGCTAAAAAATACTACTATACAAATTATTATTATGTTGAGTAAAATCAAACCACTTCATTGACTCAAAAGTATAACGCAATTTTTTTTTCGAAGCATGATGTTTAAAGGTATTTTTGAGTATTTAATTAAGAGTAGTTAATGAGTTTTTTTCAAAATGCATTAGAAATTAAGAAGCTGCTATTGTACATTAATCATTGCGAAGCACTATTAAATAGGGTAAATAAGAGAAAATAAATATTTTAAACTATCTAATGATTTTTAACACTATAAATTAATTAAGTACATTGAACAAAAGGAGTATATTATACAATAATATAGTTTCAAATTTTGTCAATTATTCTTCTGCTTAATTTGCTTTTTGGTTAATCAAACCTAGGATCCAATAGTGACATAGAATATTAATTAATCTGCATTGAATTAGGAAGGATTGCAAGGGGGCAAATTCTCAAATGAGTTTTTATCCAATGGGCTTGAACTTGAGCGCACTTACCCTGTTTGGTATGATGAAATTGGACACATGGAAATAGAAATGGAGCTCAATTCCATTATATAAGCATGTTTGGTAGCAGATATTCACCAAAACCTCAGATTTCAATTATATCTCACAACTTCAAATTTGTAATTCCATCTCCACAATTCCATTTTGCCCAACGACCAGCAACCATGACAACACCCGTGAGCACCTCCAACCACGACAATGGATTCGTCTTCGACCATTCGATATACCTCCGGTGACGGCTTCGTCTTCGACCACGACGGCTTCATCAACGACCACAATGATGCTTCGTCTTCAACCATTCACAACAGCTTCTTCTTCGACCATTAGATATACGTCCGGCGACAGCTTCATCTTCGACCATGAACTTGGAATGAAGACGAAGACAAGGACAGGAACGATGATCTCCAGCGACGAAGATAAAGTGACGAAGCTGGAACAGCGACCTCCAATGATGAAAGTGGCCACTGACGAGATTTTTTGTATTTTTAAATATAAAAGGGCATTTCAGTCTTTTTATATAAAAATATATTCAATTTTCATGATATATTAAACGTGTTTGTAAAACGCAAATTCACCTCCATCTTCATATGCATATCCATTTTTATCAAAATCAATTCCAATGTACTAAATAGGCCCTAAGTAATTGAATGAAAGGTTTCAAATTTTGAACATATTTGTAATTAATAAATAAAACACGATAGACAAGGGAAGGTTTAGGAAGTCAAGTACTTGTAAATTTTAATCTGAAGAATATGTGTTTAAGAATATGTGTTTAGTCATATACCTCGATTGAAACGTAGACTATGTAATTTTCTTAACTACGGGAAAGTTGCGAGAAGACTACTCTGCGACTGAGCCGGAGACGAAGGCAAATTACGCAGACTAGGTCGTAACTTTCAGCTTCACTGTGAAAATGAACGGCGGCCCGTCTGGTTTTGGTATGTGCTCTTTCTCCACAATCTTCTGGGTGTTATAGTCACACCCTTTTAATGGGATTTTTGCGATGAAGGTTTTCGCTTCTGATTCATTGTTAAATGCTCATCGTCTTGAGTTTCGCAGCTAACACTCCTGTCACAAGGACTGTCATCATCTTCTCGGCGATTTTCTCAATCTTCTTCGGGATCCAAGGCCGTTTGAACAGTCTGGTAATGTCTATCAGGTGCCCTACTCGTTCGCTTGCTGTATCTTATTTTTGGTAATTAGGTCAACGGTGGCGGATGATGGAACTGGGTTTTGCGATGTTTTCCTCAATGGGCTGCGCCGGTCATTCCAATTTTATAGATTGAGCTTGATCCTTATTATTATTACTATTTAAGTTAACCACTCTCTAAATGCGATGCTAATCAATAATTTTAATTCAATTTCTTTCAAACTGGGTCAGTATAATTTCTCACAGCCTTTATCAGGTGTCAGATCACCTGACATTTGTCCATTTTTGTCGTACAATGCTAGACAATTGATCTCACTGACACTTTTATTCCTATGATATGTATGATACTAAACTTCAGATTTCTACACGATTCTTTGTAGGTTTTTCTAGAGATTTCATGCCATCAAATATCAATAAACAGGGCCAAAAGAAAAATGAATAAGATTTTGCGAGCTTTATAAACGCTTACTAAACTGCCACTCTGTTGTCATTTGCAACACCAACTCCTAAAACATAAAGGCTTCCACTCATTTTGAGTTTAGTTTGTATTCTCATGTTACCGCATTTTATTGGCTTAATGGCAGGATGTTTTTGGAAAGCTTCGTTTTTGGAAATGGATTCTGTCCGTCTTTGCCTTTTCATCAACACCAGAATTGATTTGTGGGCTGTATTTGCTGTACTATTTTAGGGTCTTCGAGAGACAGATAGGTTCCAATAAATACTCAGTAAGTAACTTTTATGCTTCTATTGAGTTTTGAAGCAATTTCCTGAGATATATTTAGAACGAGATGTACCTAATTATTATAAATTCAGAACTAGATCAATGTGTCTTGTCATGGTTGATTCGTGTTGCCTTCTAACAAAATTGCGAGATAGCTATTATGTTGCTGCATGCTGCCATGGCTGATATTTCCTCTTTAATATAACCGCTAGCTTATCATCAAGTTTTTTTGTTTGTTTGTGATGCATTGTCAATACCATCATCTCCAAAATGTTTGTGCTTTAATATGTAGTTAACTAACATGACAACTTAGTGAGTTCTATCTTTTCAAACACTTTTTTTCTAGTATTGACAATGTAGACATTTGAGCATTAGATCTCAGCTTTACGTTATTTTTTTCAATAGGAAATATATTTTGCCGTACCTCTACCCTGCATGTGGCCTTCAATTATCTTCACTGTTTGTGCAGGTCTTTGTCGTGTTTTCCATGCTAGTTTCACTACTGTTTGAGGTCCTTGCTGTAAAGTTCATGAAAGGTGCACATGCAAGGCTCTCATGCCTACCTTCAGAACTAGTTTCTTTTCTCGTAATTTTTTCTTGACTATGGTACTTTTTACTTCATATTATTTCTGCATGGCACCTCTTTCATGTATTCAGTTTTCTTTGTTTAATGTTATTGCCCCCTTCTTTTCACCTTTTGAACTTGGAGTGAATTTTCAAATATCTTTATCACCAAGACTGTATGTCGTTATACTATATTGGTGAGCCTCATTTCTTACATAAGAAGTGTAAGTCGGATTTTGCTTTATTTATGTGACCTGACTTCAAGCTCAAGTTAGGTTTTATTGGATCCCTGAGTACCTAGTACTAGCTTCTGAAGGTCATTCAAATATTTTAACTAAGTTGCCTGACATGGTTTTTGGCAAGTAAATTGATAAAAAAAAAATGGTGGCAGTAAGGTACAATTGGAAAATTTACCTACCCAGGATAAACTGGCCACATTTTCATGCTTGTGAAATAATGATTTTGCCACTTAAAGAATCCCTAAACAATGATGCAAAGCTTATTTATAGTCAACTTTATCTTTGCTATTATTTACTTGCAATTCAGCGATAGCTTGTTTCTTATCTTATCATGATGCATTGGATATGCTTTTAAACAAGTCACCCCCATCACTTTATGGGATTGTATCAAGAGATATTTACTTTTTTTTTGCCCAAGTATTAAGAGATATTTACATATAAAGCATTGGTGCACTTTTGCAGATCGTTTTGTGGAACAAGTCTCCTCTGGACCCTATGGTCTTATATTTGCTTCATTTGTGCCCTTTTTCCTCGATATTCCAGTTTCGACACGGCTTCGTGTAGTTGGTTTTCCCTTTTCTGACAAGTCATTCACATATCTAGCTGGTATTCAGGTAAATTACAACTGTATTATGTATTCTTACGTATATTTTTGTTTAACTGTGTGTAATGATGACTTGAACCATTCAACAATTATAGCTATTTGTTTTTGCAGCTTCTTTTATCATCATTCAAAGGGTCAATTTTGCCTGGGCTGTGTGGCATCCTTGCTGGTTCCTTGTATCGTTTGAATGCCTTCTATATCTGCAAAGCCAAGGTAATTTTAATCAGAAGGCATGAGATTTTTTTATTATTTTGTATTCTAATGTAAGCATGTTCAGTTATGTTTCTTGTTCACTTTACAAAGTTGGGTGATTGTGTCTACTAGGAAGAATTCTACCACTTGCTTTGCATGAAACTGTAGAATCAATCAATTACGTATTATAATTTTCAGTTTTGCATCTCCATCTTGACAGTTGTTTGATTTACAGATCAGGAGCTACCCTTTTTTGGAGGAAAAGTAATGCCAGCTCCTAGCAGCTAGCTGAGGCCTATGTTGCTTCTAACTTTCTAGGATAGAGCTTATTCAGAGACTGTTTACTGCATTTCTTTTACTTTTGGGGATTTGTTGTCGTGACAAGATTGTGCTTATGCTACTATGCTTTATTTCAGTTCCCACAGTCCATTGCATTACTTGTTTCACGGTTTTTTCAACCATCTATGGGGAATTCTCGTGCAACAAGGAATGCTGTAGGAAATAGACAGTTTTATTCAGCAGCGGAGGCAAGTTTTGACTTTTAATTTTAATTTTACCTGTCTCCTTTCCTGGGTTTCATAATTCAGGCATCTCTGCATTTACAATTTCATAACCCAAGTCTTCTGCTACAAGTCATCATTTTGGTTGACTTAACTCGAGAACAAAGTTTTGGTTACAGAGAAACTACCCTGCTCCAGTGCAATCAGTAGCGGAACCATCAGAGGACTCAATTGCGACGCTTGTTTCCATGGGATTTGATAGGAGCTCAGCCAGACAAGCGCTAGTGCATGCCAGAAACGATATCAATGTCGCCACAAATATGCTACTGGAAGCACAGTCCCACTGATTCCTTTAACAAACTGAAATCCCTTTCTTTGTTTTTTTTTTTTTGCCAAGAAAATCCCTTTCTTCAAGCATTGCCATTTTGCTGATTCTGGCATGAGTATGGCTATATATTAGTTCATTGTGGGCAATTCTAGGTGCTCTTAATAAGGCGCCCTCCCACACTTGTGTTCTTGCCCTCACCTTAACTTTAAACCTTGTAATTATTGATGAAGTGGTGAGAATTAGGGGCCTGTACAAATTACTCATACCGTAGTTCAACATTCATTTTTGCTCAATTCCATTTGCATGCCATCTCGGCTGCTTGCAGCTGTCCTAATTATGAAAGCACCACTAACATAATGCACGTTGAAACAGCCAAGCTATTTTATCATACCTAACGGGACTGACACGGAGGCTAAGACCATTTAAACATAATGCTGTCAATATTCATTTTCCTTAGGATGCGGTTTAATTCTCTCAAACCCCCCTTATTTGTATTTATTCCTCGTAAATATACCTTGGTGCTGTTTTGCAACACATCATGCAAAAATCTCATTTCCGTCATACCTTGAACAGCCCTGGCTGTTTATCACTTTATCTTGTGAAATTGGAATTTTTGTAAAGAAAAAGAACAAGTACGATTATATCTCAGTTTTTTAATAGTTTTGTCTGTTGTGTTTCCTATGTATGATTATGCTATATGAACCTTAAATTTTACGCAGAGTGGACTAATTATCATTCATGTACAAGATTCTCGAGTCCCCTAGACTTCCCAGTTCCCTAAATATATAAATGACCCTTGATTTTAGGGTATGACAATACTCAATCTGATCGAGTTAAATAGGTATATCAGTGAAGTTAGTTCTCTATGTTTCCGTACACGCAAATATTTTGAGTATGTTATTTACTGAAGGGGTCTACTAAATTTCTACATAGAAACCGGTGAGGGGGTCAGCATGTGTCTTGATCCGCTGTGTAGACTGGTTCCTGCCATTTTTTATTGTTCTTTTTGGGATCATCAGTAAGGCTGAGGGTTGTCTCATCCTCCTTGAATGTCTTAATGAACCTTTTGGCCCCCATCATAACGAGCCTCTCGATCATGAATAATTGGTAATTGTTCTGCACCACAGGATCAAGGATCTTGCTATAGTTTGATGAATATGCCAGTTTATATCTGCCAACATGTATCATCACTCACGCATTAGCTTAAATTCCCTTAAGAAAGTAGACCAAACTCAACCAGAATAACAGATACACAACATGGTCATATGAAGTTTGCAGATTGTACCTGACAGAGAGTGGTGAAAAGAATGCCGGAGTCCTTTCATTCGAAGCGATAAACAAGGTTCTTCCTGGAGGGATCCACTTTGCAATTCTGCAGAGAATAAACTCAGGCCTTGTATCCCTATCAAGGTGAGGATGCAAGGTCTTGATAACACCAAATCTATCCTTCCTGGTCTTCATCTTATCACCGCGACGGACATGCATTGCATCATAATCACCAAGGAGTGCTTTAATCTGTGGCCAAGGGAGCTGACGAAATTAAACAGTTTACAGATATCTCCCTAATGTGAAGTCAGCCATAATGTACTCAGCATATGAAAATGCAAAGCCATCCTAACTTGTAAAATGGGGAAACTACCCTCTAAATTATCACTTCTAAAGGATTCTTATTCTAAACATACACAATTAAGTCAAGAGGAGATTTATGTGCCTCGCCTCGTATCTTCCCCTGAAATAACTTAGTCAGGTTCTTGTCAATACAACATCTTCTAGTCCACTTCTAACGGGGAAAATTATTTACATCCTAAAAGCTAAATGTTCCACCAAATTTTCCTAAATTATAAATAAAACACAAATTAGTGGTTCAATTTAACCTGAATGTGAAATTTTTTACTTCAAACAAAACTTTCAAAGAGAATGTGCATCAAATGGACCTTGTTTGCTGTCTCCCTCAGTTTCTTTGCTGCCATTGATGGCAGAAATGAATATGGCAACATTATAGCACTCTGGTTGTTTCGATCTTTGCATTCCATAAACCTGGAAGGTCATCACCACAATTGCCTGAGCGAAAAGCTAACAATTTCAGAAATATTTCTACTTGCAGGAGATAATAGATATTAAAGACATATAACAACCTATCTTAGGGGGAGTCCTTCATATCAGAGCATGAAGCTATACCTAAGGATATATTCATGGTCTAACAAAAGCAATTTCAAGGAAAGATTTACAACTCGACTTGCAGTATAAAGAACGTGAAGTTAATTGTACTTGAATCCGAATCTGATAATAAAAAAAACGGAAATGGAAAAAAAAATACATAGGGGTAGGATAGATGATCTACCAAGAAAGTGGGCTAGCAGTTCTGTTTATGAGCAAGAGATTAGAGTAGCGATTATTATCTTTAAGATCAGCACGGCTGACACCCTCCAGATGGGCAACTCCTCTGGCCTCCAACTTCAAGGCTGTAGATAAAACCTCAAACCATTCTTCTGAATTGTCAAAAATTACAGGGATGGTATTTGATATGAGGTCCATATCATATAAGGAGTCCATGGCACAAGAATTTGCCTCCCACCTTTCATTGAAGACATGATGAAATCAGAAATCAATCCGCTATCATAACTTCAAAAATTGCCTAACACTAGAACTAAAGAAATCTTTTTGCCAGGCAATTACCCAAGAAAAAACACAAAAAACCAATGGGACGCCTTAAAGCAACTCACATTTCCTCTGAACTAGCCTCACCAGACTGATGAAGGATCCCCTTCTTATTATGTAGGGGGTTAATGCACATTCTTGACGGCATGACGAAGATTCTGCAGCAAGCAGAAGTGATCAAACACATTAGGAGGCAATGCAGAAGTACTCTGTCAGTATATACAAAGTCCGAAAAGTAAGAAGCACCAAGTTTCCATGTATATAAGCAATGAACGTGCAAAGCTATCTCGCCCGGCCCCGACTTGGAGTGAAACGGTTTGTGCTTAAACTCAGTGTTGCTGTCAGTTCAACAGCCAGAGGCCGACTGATTTAGCTGAATATGTGAGAGGCAACGGGCTTGTTTGGTAAGTACGTTTGGTAAGTACGTTGGGAGAATCAACGCAGATTCCGAGGTAAACATGTGAGAGGAATTTTGTCTCGGTAAACGTAAAAATGTTTTTGGATGCCCAAACGGGCTATCCAAACAAGCCATAGTTACACCAAACCAAATAGTTAAAGGAAAGGGTCTGAAATGAAAATGGGAAATAAGAAGATAGTTTAACCTTTCGTTTTCCTTATTTTCTTAGTACCCCTGAAGTACATTCTCGGAAAAAGACTGCAGAAGAAGAGAATATAAAATGCGGAGAAAAGGAAGTGAATGGATACCTCCGAAGATAGAGGGCCTCTTCAAGGGCACACCTGAGGCTGGATTCCTGGTGACCCAAACCCTCGCAAGAATCACAGTGTTTTCCAGGGCAGTCAATCCTTCTGCCCCAGTACAAGTACTTGTCATGGCCAGTCCGATGATGCCTCCGTTTGAGCATAATTTGGATGGAATTGAAAGAGGATGAGGAAGAGCCATAAGTGGAGAGAAGAGAGGAAAAGAGAAAGAAGAAGGCAATGGCAGAGATAACTAAGGCTAGAAGGAGTAAAGATCTGAGTTTTACTTGTTTAGGTCTGGTGGTTCTTTGATAAGCCATTGAAGTTACAGAAAGAGTAAACTCTTTGGAGGAGTTTTGGAGAGGGTTGCAGCTGCAGGACCATGGACACTATACAATTCCCCCATCACCAAACTTGACACGAGGGACATGCCGCACATGGCATTAAATTCGCAACAGTGCTTAGGAATTTGGGGTCAATATGTTAAAAAAATAAAACTAAAGGACGATGATTGATTAACCGCCCGTTTGGTTCGACGCAAATCTCGTGGAAAAGTAAAATCATGATTTTCCATCGTCGGCAGCCGTTTGGTTTGACGAATGTGAGGGAAAATGGCTTCCCGTGGGAAGCGTACGCTTGAAAGGAAAAGACGATTTAACCCCTCACCTAAATACATTGCCGACGGCAACGAAGAAAAGAGGAGGGAAGATGAACTCGTCACCTGAGAAGAAGTCGCATCGAAGAAAACGATGGCCTTCATCTTCAAGCTTTCATCGGCTACGGAATAGAGGACGACGGAGAAGACGATGGAAAAGACGGACACAGCAACAACGTCGAAGAAGACGCTGATGATGAGGTGAATAGTATTTCACCTCATCTAATAATTAATAATATATATAATTAATAAATATATATTAAATAAATATATAAATATATATATATAAATAATATTAAATATATATAATTAATAAAATATAATATAATTAAATATTAGATAATTAAATATTAAAGAATAAATATAAATAATTTAAATTTGTATTTATAAACACTTATATTTATAAAAATATTTTACATCTATTATTAAGGGCAGTATAGTCATTACATACAATTTTCCTACTATCTTTCCAATACCAACCAAACAGCACACCTTAAAAATTTTCCGTTCAATTCCATTCCATTCCATTCTCTTCCATTCAATTCCATCCACTTCTTTGAACTAAACGGGCCCTAAATGTTTTCTCCCATGCCCCTTTGGTACAAATGTATTTTTATTGGCTGTTGGTCAAAGAAAAAAAATGTATTTTTATTGGAAATGAAAGTAGAATTGTAATTGAAAATGAAAGGGGAAGTGATTTTTAAAACATATTTATTAGGGGGAAGAGTGAGATATATTTTTTAATTAAAATATATATTTAGAATTTAAAAATACTGAAATACCCTGAAAAAACTCCTCGACAGAAAAAAAATTTCGTTTGTGTAAGTGTAACCACCAGAGTGGTCGGATGCACCCATTCAATCATTCCCCAAACCACAAAAGCTCCACCACCATCAATGGCGACCATAGAAATCAGCCAAATAGTTAGACGCTTCCTGTTTCCCCACCCACAAAAGCTCCACTGCCACAACGGTGGCCTCTTTCCTCCTTTGCGAGATGAAGATGGTTATGGGTGAAGAAGGCTGACGGCGGTAGAGGTTGGGGCGACGAAGGATGATAAAGAAACTAAAGGGAGGTGGAGACGGCGGCAATGGATCTAGCCACTAAAAAGCTTGAGGAAGAAGATGGGATGATGGAGAAGTTGGAGGTTGGGGCATCGAAGGTTGAAGGCCGACGAAGAAACTGAAGTGAGGTGGAGACGACGACGGCGATAGATGATATGAGTTGTTTAGTGGAAGAGGATATCATTGCATTTTCAATAAAATAGCAAGATTATATTTGTCATTAGACACGATTTGATAACTGTTTTATGTTACTGTAGCATGCATTCTGTTCTGTTACTGTGGCATGTATGGCATTATATTGAATGGAAATGGTGGGAACGAGCAGACTGTTATGACTCTTATCCTCCTCAACCACCGTTCTACTCCTTCTTCTCTCTATACTCCTCTATGCTATTTTTTAGTCTCCCGTTCATCCTGATTCTCTTCACTCCTTCTTCTTAACAATAGATCTAGCCACTAACAAGCTTGAGGAAGAAGATGGGATGGTGGAGACGTTGTAGATTGGGCAGTGAAGGTTGAAGGCTCACAATTGACGGCGGATTGCGGTGGCTGAAGACCCCAGTTGGTGGAACTGAATTCCTATGTAGAGAACGTGGAAATGTCACTTCCATTGTTTGATGGAATTGACAATTTCATAGAATCCAATTCAAACCTATTATATAAGTTTATTTTTTAATTCTTATCCCAATTCCATGCTAACACATCATTAAAAAAATTAGTTGAATAAAGTATATATGCCATATTCAATTTTGGAAGACCCGTCTTCAATTTTAAACTGTCTAATCCTTGACGATTACACAAAAGTCAAACTGGGTTTGACAAGAGTTTACATTGTCTCAAATTGTACATGAAAGTCATTTTTATTATATTACAGTATATAGTACTTGAAAATGATTTATGAAAAAAATATAAAATCATTTAATATTTAACTTTTAAACGTTCAATGTGTAATATAAAATTATAGAAAAATCACAACATTTTGAAGTTATGAATTATTTTTTAGGACTATTAAATTAATAGATTTCCGCAGGAAAGAGTTCACATAGGCAATTAATGGGATACGTTACTCTCAAGCGAGTCCCCTCAATTTCAATCGTTGAAGTCATAGCACCATGAGAGAAATTCGTTGCTGGTTGGTTCACGGGAAGGGGATTATCCATTCATGCTACCTTAGATTATCAAACAATACAGGTTCTGCTTCAATTTAGGGCGTTTGGAAATCAATTCTAGAATCTAGGTTTGGTTTCAAAACCTAGGTTTTACCTCAAAACTGAGGTTTTGTTCAAATAAAAAATTTTTTCAAAAGCTATTTTGGTTACAAAACCTCAATTTGAAACCTAGATTTTGAAACTTATGTTTTCTCTTTCCTACTTTTTCATCTTTCCTACTTTTTCTTTTTTTATCTTTCCTCTTTCCTACCCACTTTTTTGCCTCGGAATCCGTAAAAGCTAATAACTTCCCAAACATAAATCACTTTTCAAAATCTAGATTTTGCCCCGCAATCTGTAAAAGTTATTTTCCAAAATCTAGATTTTACCTCAAAATCTGTAAAATCTATTTTTAAAATCACATCCAAACAAGTTAAACACATCTGTTTTTATTCCAACTTATCTACACGCTACAGACTCTCTACAACTTTTCTTTTTTCCTCTCGTTTTAACACTTGTCTAAAAGGCTAAAACAGAGAAATGTCCAAGGCACCCTGTAAAATCAATGTGCTTATTATTGGGAAGATTGTGCAACGTACAATTCTCTTTATTCAGTACTACAGAAAATAGTATGGAAGTATAGGATCTCTTTAAATAGCTAGAATCAAGTCAAGCGTTTGAAAGTAAAAACTTATGATATCGGTATTAGTGGGTCATGGTATTAGCCAAAGATGTTTCTCGGATTTTACACCAACAAAATGCCAGACTGCAATACCTGGATATCATTCTCTGACTAACAAATAAAAAAATAAAGAGAAAGCAAAAAATACTTCGATCTATAAGGAGGTTACAAGACTGGGAACAGTTTATTGATAGTGAGTGCCATTGGCAAACAAGGGATCACCAAAGCACAGCTCAGTTTTGAGTACTTCAGCTAATCGTAAGTACAATCTGTAATCTACCATCTACTGTACAATCCTCTAATTTCAAATCCACCAACCTTAAAAGGCTAAGAACAAAGCGAGGAAAACGATTTTTCGTGTATGAATTATGAAATACTTGGGAAAGGTGAGCTTTATATCGGGAGATATCTTCTGCAACAGTTTCCATCACCTTGCTTTCAGCATGCCGAAACTATCTTTTTTCTACAAGGATGAACTAATTCATTGGCGGGGTTCGCTCATGCATTCAAATCCCATTCAGACATAAATGGTCAATAAGGGCAAGAGAAAGAAAAAAAAAATATTAGCACCCCGGTGTTCTCTCAACCCTTCTGAAATGTACGGGAAGAAACCCCATGCAGAAGTCTAACAAACCCCAGGAAACTAAGTTTCCCATCTGCGTGTCTTATCCAATCTTGCAGAACCACATGAACAGGCACTGATGGGCTGAGCCCAAGTTCCTGGATGAACGAATCAAATTTCAATAGCTTAGTACCACAATTATGGAGAGGATAAGCATCCTATTCCTAATCGAGAATCTCACTTGATGTATCCAGTCAATTTCCCATTATGCAGAGGACAGTCAGGGTTAAAAAAAAAAGGCAGATAGAAACTGGCATGTACACAGTACCGACGCAAGTTCTTCAATCATAATTGGTCTATTTCCACGCTTTTCAAATAGCTCATAGGCTCGCCTAGCATGTTGCTCCCAGGTCTCCATACCCTCTAGTTGGTGCACACTTGTAGCAGCAGCGCAAAATTCCTCGAAGTCTAATTTCCTGTATTGGATAGAACCAATCTGCAACAAGCATAGGGTAACGAAGTCACTTTGTAGGGAAGCAGATTTTGTTAAACATTTGATCAGAGAAGTAATGCTCTCTCAAAGACTTGCCATGTTCACATAATCCAAGACCCGTGAATCCTTTGAGGCATCAGTGGAGCTCCTCAAAAAAGCCTGCTC
>JANTPZ010100258.1:0-15287 GCA_025593235.1 Vachellia pachyceras
TGTTTCTGAGGAAGCTCAATCCCTGCAATTTTAGCAATCACTTGAGATGCAGTAGATCGTGCATCAACTGCAAGAGAAGAGAGAGTTTGCAGCAGGCAAGACTTTATCTGGGTCTTTGCTGCAGGATCCAACAACAACCATCTTTGAACCAGCTCACGTTTTCTGCTTTCATCCTTAGCATCCAACGAATTTTTTAGTATTAGACCTGCTAACTTTCGGCTATCAACTGGTTTCTCATCACTTGCTAATTCTCCAGAGAGAGAAAGCAAGAAACCAGGGAAGTTTTGCTCCTGAAATTGCTTCAAGTTTTCTTCGGCATGCTTCCTCACGTTCCCATCAATAGATTGAGCACTCAAAAGAACCTGAGTAACTTCCATTGCGATGGTGTACCTAATGGTGTAAAAGGAAATTAGGGCAATTTATCAGAACGCCAGATCCCGGAATAAACTCGGGAACCTGAGTTAACAAGTGATATACTAGGATTACAGTATAGATTTGTCCAAGTCTCTTGGACATGAAACAACAAATTCGCCAAGTGAAATTTCCTTTCCCCGCAAAAAAAAATGCAGTAATTACACAAAGGAAGATTTACATACAATAAGCAGCAGACGCATTCGACAAAGAGTTCATATATATGGAGGATGGTTAATTTCCATTCTTATTCAACTGTGTCCAGAGATCTATGCTTTTAGTTCGTTTTAGCAAGTAAAAAAATCTCTAACCCACTGCATACACAAGATTCATTGATTTTGGTCATAGTTTATGTGACTTGGGCAACCGTTTGTGAGCTCTTTCTTTATGAAATAACAAATTTCATATACGAGCAATAGGAATTTGACTACCCGCTTGGCATTAAATGACTAATAAATTCAAAACGGCGAGTTACATCTGAGAATAACCCCAGATCGAAACTGAGAAGTGAGAACATGGTAAAAGCGTTTAAATCGATAACGAGACAATAAATCAATTCATCAATAGACCCTATAAGATTGCAAACAAAGAGTGAAAAATCCCAAAATGCCCAAAAGAAGGTTCGAAACCAAAAGTCAATCGGATCAATACTTAATGAAAAAAACCAAGAAAACGGAAATTAGTAAACTGCCTCGGAATTGAATGATTACGTGAATCGGAGGCCACTGCGTGACCGATCTGCAGACGAAAACAAGGATGAAATGAGAGTGACAGAGTCGAGAAGAAGCAGAACAAAACAGGAGCAGTTACGACCAGACGCGCTGGATTCGAATTAAACAAAACCTAAAATCGCATTCGCATTGCCCAAATATAAATTAAAAATTGAATTATTGAGAAGAATTATTTAAATATTGGCTATTATTGACATTATTCAAGTTTTTTTTTCACAGTTGAGTGTCCCCGCGTAAAGTTGTTGCCGTTTGCCTGGACCCGGGGGGCCATGTTTGAATAAACAAAGGGTAATTTTTTTTAGGTAATTGTTTTTTTTATAAAATTTACTATCAAATTCTAAAAAGAGAAATTAATGAATAAAATATATTAAAAATTGGTAAAATTACAATGAAATTCTAACAGTAGCTGGTACAGTTGTTATTAACAACCTCGTCAGTCATCAATAATAACAAAACCAATTATAGTTGGATTTAATGACAATTTTATCAATATTTAAGACATCTTATTTATTAATTGGATTACTTCGAATGTGATGGTAAGTTTCCATTGTTTTTACATACTGTTTATCTTGCTTTTCCTTTTCTGTTTACCTTTGAATTTTTCCTAAATATATATATATTTTGAAATTGAAATTAAAAAATAAATAAACGTTGCGGTTTAGCCAATTATCTTATTTTCATTGGAATTAAAATACTTGTAAGTGTTTAAAAAAAAGTGTATATGTGGGGTTCTTTTACAAGTATTTTTGTTTATCTAATTTAGTTGTCTAATTTAATTAGTATTCTTTTTTATGTATCAGAAATTAAAACTTTAAATCTTTTTTTATGGGTTAATTTTTATATTCAAAATCCAGTTAAAATTTATAAATAAGCTGAAAGAATAAAAATAAATTGTATGCAACTCACGTGTCCTAAAAAAATTGAGTGAAACTCAAAATTTCAGCAAGAGTTATATTTTTCTATGAGGTAAACGAGGGATAGTGGGATATGTACAATGTGGTTACTTATCAAATTTAAATTAATCACTAGTAATATGTGAAAAATCTTAGACAAAATAAAACTAAGTTGCACCAGAGAAACTGATATGCAAGTGTCAAAATAAATTACATGGACTTTGAGAGAAGTAGCACTTTGTAGTGTGATTTTTAATAAATTTTGAGTTTAATATTTCTGATTTATGGGTGATTTTGTGTCACCCTATGTACAAATTACTACCTCCATTTATTGATATAAGAGTCATCTGATTTTTTTTAAGAACGTTAAGGAAGCAAATTTAAAATATATATATATATATCATTTTTTCAAATTAATTTGTCAAACTTATAAGTTAATATACAATCTAATGATATATATAAATATTTTAAAATGTATATTATAATTAAGTGATTTATTTAACCTTTTGTAATCACCTAAAAAGTCAAACAACTCTTATATTAAATAATATAATTAGCAATATTTTTTTGTCCAAAGCTCTTGGTTTATGTATTATTATAAAGAGGCTCACTCAAAACGTACTTAAAAAGTCTCAACATTAAACAAAGTGTTTGTTTAAAAAAGTTTATTTACTCTCTAAAAGCACGTTCAACAGTGTTTTTTCTCAAAACGAAATAATCTCCTTCACATATTTACCTCGACTTACGTAAAAGTACTTTTTTACCTCGTTCACAAATGGACTCTTATTGAGCAAGAGAAGCCAACCATATGAACGGCTGTGGGGTAGTTTTTGTTTAACATGTATCTTATAAAATCACATTTATATTTGAATAGATATTGGAAAAATGGCATTTTATGTAAAGAAAAAATGTGTTTAAATAAATATTGGATAAGTGACTTTTAGTGAAAAATTACTTAAAAAATATAAAACTCATTAAATAATACATATATATTGTGATAAATTAAGGTAAAATAAAATGATAAAAATGTAATAAAGGAAAATATTTAAATAATACATATATATTATTTTATATATGGGTAAAAAAAGGAAAAAAATGTTCTAAGTTTGTTTAGGTCGCTGATGCAACCACCCTGCTATGTTTTTTAATCCAAAAGGCATTTTGTCCAAAAAGTTTAAAATTCCTCCTTCGACTGGGAATGCCTTTTTGCATCAAAATGCGTTTTATAAAAATGCTTTGCGAAACACGTCTCTCGGGTTGGAAATATATTCCAAGAGCCCTTATGCCCAATTTGATATGTGGAACTGATTTTGATGAAATTGAAAGTTGAATTGAAAGTGGAATTAGAAGTGGAAATAAGAGTTGAATTGGATGTAGAACTAGAAATGAAAGTGAGATTAAAATATATTTGGTATGTTAGAAGAAATAAGGTATTGTTTTAATTAAATATTTATATTTATAATGTAAAAAGACTAATATATCCTTCTCAAAAAATAAAAAAAAACTGAAGCCAGCACAGTCATTGTCGGCTAGCACGGTCACTGTTGCCACCATCGTCCCATCCACCAACATAGTCACCATCGTCCCATCCACAACCATTGACGGAGCAACGGAGAAGATGAGGACGGAGCCAGAGACATTGACGGAGAATAAGTCATGCTTTCATATTCGAAGCCTTCAATGAAGCTAGAGGCATAAGCATTTGAAGTTGATCGAGAAGAACAGGGAGAGAGCAGAAGACATCGATGCCATATCAGCGTCGACTTCGTAAGCTTGCAAGACATTTCCCTAGCTTCGCATTCATGTGTAGTCAAAGGCGATGGAGGAGGAGTTGCGTGCGTGCGTCGTTGAAGGCAACGAAGAAGAACAGAGAAAGGAGCTTTGTGCGTTGTCGTCAAGATGAACAAGGAGAGGAGCAGGGTAAAATGGTGAGGGCATAGGTTCCATGGAAGTGAAACTCAGTTCCTATGTGGACTATGGAACCGCCGTTTCTCAAATCTGATGGAAATACCAGTTCCGTGGAAATGAGATGCATCTTACCAAACATGCCAAAATCACAATTCCATTCTCACTTCCAATTCCAACTCCACACTTTCATGCTACCAAACAGGACCTTAACGCTCTAATTGATTATAGATCGCCATCTTGTCTTCACCAATAACATTCTCAATGAAAAAACCTATGGATTTGGCTTATCTTTTAAAGGAGAGTTGCATGATAATATGTGATAAGTTTTAAGGGTTTGATAAAAGTGACCCTATTGATAAGCTGAGATGATTAATCAATAAATTATTGAGATTTGTTAAATATTAGTTCCTTTTTTAGGTAATAAAACAAAAACAATATAATAACCACCACCAAATTAATTAATTGAGAAATAATGAAAGAATCGTCAGAGCATGTGACGATAAATCACTTCATCCAAATGATATTCAATTCCATACCCCCACCCAACATATGAGCTCGCCAACTCAAAAGCTCAATGTATTTTGCTGTAGTTTAATCATTAGAGTTGTCCCACACGCATGATTGCATTGCTAAATTGGTTTACTGGTAAAAAAAAACATTAAATGTAATTTTCAATATAAGTAATTTAACTTATGTGGAACATAGCTACCTTGTACATGCAACAATACATGGGAAGAATAATTTCATACAAATCAAGATAAATATATTAGAGAAGTTTTATTTTAACTTACACAAACGTGATTGCAAACATATATATGATGTCTGTCTTAATAAATTCAATGTTGTATTACCTTTGCCTGTATCAACCACACACTATATTATTGGGATTTGGGTGTCTGCTTCGGTGCCTCTCAAATTTTTTCAACATCCACGTATCTTTTTGTGAAATAAAATCCCTCTCACATATTTGATTTGGTTTGTGTAAAATCATTCTCACAACAAATTCTCGCACACACAATGTTTTAAGGAAAAGAAATATAATTCCTCACAAGCTTTGAGAACTTGCATTCATTTGTCAATGACAAATGGTTGACACTTGTTAAATGTTATTTCTCCTGTTTAGAATTTAATTGCTATTTTTTTAAAAATTGTTTGTTTTTATATTATCACACGTTAGGCAAAATGAGTGCCATATGTTTTGGTATCTTATAGATAAAAATATAGTAATTTTCAATTTTTTTATGATTTTATAAAGAAAAATATTTTTAGATTATTGAGCAGTTTCTTTTAATTTATAATATTTCTCTTCAAAAAATTGGTAAATACACCATTTTTTTCATTATGCATAAAAATGACACTTATTTTCTGAAGAATATAGTAATTAGAGCGGACAAAAAATATTTGGGAAGCTAAAAAAATTTGAAAGGCATTGAGGGTGCACTAGACATCCCATGATCGATGATCCCAAACACATATTCCTGCAAGTGAAGAACCCTTTAGGTTTGTTAAAATATTTTTAAATAATTAAATAATAGTAACAATGATATAAAATGAATAGTAGTAGTAGTAATTAGTGTCCTACGAAAATAAGGTGCTAAACAAATAAAATTATAAAATTCTACAAATGCTTGGCCCTGGAATAAAGAAGGATTCCAAGAAGGAGGATCAAGAAAGGCATATTGAGAAATTAATGTGCTGGAGAAGGAAATTAAAATTGTTTTCCCCCTCGATGATAATACAAACACAGAAGGTTTCATAAGGATTTGTCATCACTGAGGTTTGATAAATGAGAAATTAAAGTTCGTCGTGATCATCGTGCGAGTCGCTAGACTGAACTGTGTGGTAAAATAAAACTTCATGCTTGATCATCTCTTCTAGTGATAATTTCCCATCTTCATTGTCGTCAGCCTGCACAAATAATAATAATTAAAGGGCCATAATTATATATATATATTATCTCTTAATTTTAAAAACATCAATGAAAGAAAGAGAGTGAATTAGAATGATTGAGATCTAATTAACCTCATTGATCAAATATATTGTGTAAAATCTAGCATAGGCTAATTCTCCTGGGTAGAGGTATTGAAGTATGGGCACCAATTCCTCCACTGACAGAAAACTGCAAAATATTTGGTTAATTAATCGATTATATATTACAACACAAACAATAATTTTTTTTTTGTTTAAATGGAATTGAATAATCGAGTTATTAATTAATTAATCATTACTTGTCGTGGTTGACATCAAGCTCGTGAAACTTATGGTGTGGTTGAGGAACATTCTTTCCAGAGGTTTCAAATTCCAGGTAACTCACGTACGTACCATACACATGGTCTTCAAACTCCTTGAAATTCAGCTTCCCATCATTATCATAATCCATTCTCCTGTGTGTATACATATATACGTATACATATATATTTCACAGTCAAACGTTAACGTACCACTCGTTACATATTTCGACCTTAACTACATATATATAGATATGCTAATTAATCAACAACGTACGACGACTGTGCTTACTTCATTCTATCTCTCAATAGCCATTTATGCATTCCTTCGTTCTTGCTGTCTTCAGGGTGCAAGAAGCTGCATGCAACAACCCAACACATGTTTGATCATACAAACATGCACACATATCTCTTATCAACTCTAGAAACTACATTTTATAGAACTTAAAGGAGAAGTTGTTTTTATTCTAAATGTAAGGGGCTTATTTCTACTTTTTTTTTTTAAATTACTATCATTGATGCTCTTTCAACAATAATCAAATAAGAGGGTGAATGAGAGAAATAAGGAGGATGATTAGGGTATTTTAAAAAAAAATCCTACATTAACTAATTCAAACTAATATCAACCCTTAATCTAATCAAATTAGGTAAATAGATCATATGTTTAAGATTGGAGGGAGTAACAAGCATAAAACCCAAAAAAACCAAGTTTATATTTATGTTATTTCGTACTCTTTAAGCTCGGTGAAGTTAAGCAGCCCATTGTGATCCAAGTCGGCTGTATCAAAGCGCTCTTGCCACCATCCTGCTTCTCCATGTCCCATCCCTTGTCTCTCTGTTCAATTAATGTCACAAACTTGTTACATTAACATCTCATAAAAACTAAATCATCCATTTTCTGAGTCGTTTTCGAATAAATTAAGGTGATCAACGTAACATAATGAGCATGCATGCACGTACCTATATCGGAGTCAGAAAAGTGAGGAAGATACTCCCGGAAAGAGATGGAAGAGTCGCCATCTTTATCCTTGGAGTTCAAATCATTGTAGGTCATATAATCTAACCTCTCCATTGACTGCTGAAGAATCCACGACTCTAACTCATTGAAACTAATCAAATAATCCTTAGGGTCTCTATCTAACAAAGGGAACAAAATGGTCAGCCTCAAGGTGGTGTTCAATTTCCCACCTGCCGTCAGATACTGATAAGTCTCCATAACCCCATTAAACGACGTCGTGTTCGAATTATTATTCACATTAGCGTCTATCATATTGAATTCGCCTGCTGCTAATAATTTCTTCCCACCATCATCGTTAATGATGGCCTCTGATCTCCCGCTGTTGACAACGAACCGGCTCTCCAGCGGGTCGAATGTCACCCATCGTTCTCGGATATTGTACCCGAATCGGCGGTTCAGGCCGGGGCCTCTGCGTTCGTCTTGGATAAGAGGGGAAATGACGACGAAAAACAAGAGGAAGGCGGTGGCTATGACGGCGTAAACCACCACCTTTTTCATCTTTGTCAGGAAGCACCGATTATTGTGTTGAAGATACGACACAAAGTTTCAACTGTGTTTGTCTTAAAAACATTCATATATATATATATATATATTATGGTGAGATGATGATGATGTTCATGTCGTATCAGATGCAAGCAGTATCGATGCCTCTCAGGGAGATAGAGAGACGGAGGGAAGGGGGAGGGGAAAGCGGTTATTGACGGTTGGAATGGAAGTTGAATTAGTGGCGTAGTTGCCATTATTATTTTTGAGGGCTTGATTGTGAGCGTCTCCAAATTATAAATTGGCTATATATGCCAACGGTGAATCTAAATTTTGGTTGCGCTTCAACAGATTTTTCTGTCAATTAAGCGTGAGGTTGGGCTTTGACTTGGCCATATGTACTTTTTTTCTCAAATCAGGTTCGTATCTACGTACGGCGCTATCTGGAGAGAGATATGGTTGGTCCCTCGTGTGCCCAAGTTTAGACTGCGAATTTTACTCTGACTTACTCCTCAGGAGGTATAGGGTGTATTTGGGATAGAATGAAGTTCCGCTCGGACAAAATAAGTTTACGAATTTCTAGATAATTTTACTAATTTTTAGATGATTTTACGAGTTTCAAGATAGTTTTTATGGATTTCGAAATGTTTTTACGGATTTTGAAATGATTTTATTTCGACTTGTGTGTATCGTTTTGGGAACAAAGTTCTCAAACAAGCCCATAATTAGATTTTTGAAATGCAAGGGAAAACTTTTCTCGAGTGCCCATAGTTTTCTTCAATCCTTTTTAACTTGATGCCTGTGTCTTCTTTTTCTCCTTGATGGTTCAATAGAAATATGAGCAGGGTGGATGTTCACGTGTGGATGGGTCCCTTAATTTTTAGGACTCGTGTTACCTCTTCGGGTGAAATGAAGTGGCGCTGACACTGATCCTGTTTGAAAAATCAATGGAGAAACATATTTACCAGTTACAAAGTACGTATGCGAAACGAAATTATCCTGTTATGTGAAAAATATTGTTGAACGTGCATTTATGAAGTATAAAAGGAGATTTTTCATTGCCATGCGTGGGGTATAGGCAAAACGTTCTCTCCAAATATTCCCCACATTGTAGATGGAGCAAGAAACTAGAGATTCATAGATGGGTTCGTTTAATCTTTTCAACACAATTCCTTTTATTTAATTATTATCCCATGATTGTAAAATCTAAAAAGGTATGCCAACTCCTATATCTTCCAGAGTCCGGCTCCCTTTTAACTTCATTACACCAAAAAGAAAACAAAATGAAATATCGATACACACACACACACAACTTCATTAATTAAATACCACCGCCAAATATATTGTAACGCTCACTTGGATCGACGGTGGTGATGGATCCACTTCCTCCCAAATCACAAACTCATTCGTTCCCTTTCATTCTCGCCGGACGGACTCAGGCAAGAGATCTGACAGGATCCGGTGCCGCGCAATCCCCACCTTGAATCGGCCCACCTTCTTGCTTCTGGGCTAGCCTCTGTATGGGGCAGAGCCCATATTTGCCTCTCATATGGACAGATCATCGGCCTTGATATGGGCCCATCAGACATGAGTACCCAGCCTGCCTCATCAAGCCCACATCCCAATCAAGCCCAATACAGCCACGGTTAACAAAACCGCTCTCAAAGGAGCACCTGCCGCAGCCGCTGCTACTGTTATTGTATTCTTCATAAGCCCAACATCGTAGGCCGGTGTCATATTGGGCCTAAATAGCCCGAAGTTCCTCTCACAAATTGGGCCTGGCTTTAGATTTTCATCGAAAAGCGCAAAAATGTACGTTTCGAATGTCCGGTTGGGCATGAGAGGCGTTCCGGGCCCAGAAGACACGTGGCGGATGAGATTTCCGTTGAACTCAGCAGCAGAACGTGGGTCGACACCAAATTGCTGGGCTTCACAGAACGTGGGCCAGCCTGTTTCTGCAATAACAATCTCGAGGCTCTCAAAGCCCAAATCCTTCATGGCCGAGTAAACAGCATCGAGTTGCGCATCTAACATGTTCGTGTATCGAAGCCCAGTATTTTGATCTACCTCTCCGGGGTTCGGCCGGAAAAGCGCGTAATCTAGGGTTTCGACGGTGAAACTGAAGAACGGGTAAGGGTTAACCATGAAGGGAGAATCGGTGGCCTCTAGGAAACTCAGCATCGGTTCAATCACATGAGTGTCGTAGCCTTGTCGGAACCTACTGGTGGAAGGTGGGTTTGAGTTCGACAATATGCCTAACGAGTTCGGCGTTGATATTTTGATGCGCTGGTCCAGGGAGGATCCGATGAGTGCTGTATGAAGAGTTTGCATGGCGGGGACGAGGTTGCTGATTAGGAGTTTGTTTGCTGTGGATATGACTTCGTTGCCAACCAGTATTCGGGTGAGGTTGGTATCGGCGACGAAAGGTTGCACACTGGTGTTCAGCCATTGTTGGGCAAATGTTAGGTTAGTAAGGTGGGGGATTTGATCATTAGGGACTGTAATTGAAATTTCAATCCCCGAATGAGCGAATGCCTGCAACATTTCTGGGTTAGCATCGAAGAGTCTCACACGGTTGATGATGGTGGATTCTGATAGGAACTTTGCAACTTGGGGTGGTGGTGGAAGATTATTTGCTACCGTGCCATAGTTAACCCCAATTCCTTGTATTCCTGAACAACATAGATCACTGGCTTTATATATCTTTGTATAGAAGCTACAATTTTAGAAGGAAAACTATGCATTATGCATACCTTGGATGAGAGACAATGAAAGTAGAAGTATATATCCTTTGAGTATAGAAGGAAAGGATGCTCCAACAGCCTTCTCCATGGCTGTAGGCAATGAAGATGATGAATGGTGGCGAATTCGAGGATGCCATTGATGAAGTAATCCCAAGATACCTTGCTTTGTGACGAGTCGGAATTCTTGCTGCTAAGGATCTGCTTTGGGTGAGATTGTGAGAAAGCTTCCTGTTTGTGCCTGCTTATGTGAATTAAATTGTTATCCCTATTATCTTTTTGGGCTTTGAATCTCCTTTTTATTTTATAATCATTATTAGCACAAACCATTTCCATCTATGCTAGCTTGATCAATGTTTATGTGTTCACTGCTGGTTCTATCAGATACTAAATAATACGAAAGTACACATTTCAGATATTACCTTTCCTTCCCACGATGGGTAAGGTATTATTAGAAATCTTCATCTTTGAACTTCTTATTCATAAAATAATAGGTGGAAAGTAAAAAAGGAAATCTGCAAGTATTCTGCCTAGAAAACAGAGTCATGTTGCTGCACTTCAACCCAACCGTCTTGGCGAAGTTTGCTCAAATCAGGTACAGTTTGATAGATTTATCTGTCAACTAATTCGTATGCTCATGGACTAAACTCATTAAATCGTTAGTGCACATTTTAGACTTTGCGGTGTGTGTTCTGTGTTTATGTTAGACTCCAATGCTTCTGAGGTTTGTGTTAGTGACCCCATTCTTGGCCTCGTTTTAAAATTTCAACTAGCAGCATTTTCTAGTCGGTAACTACAAAACGAGGGACGGTTGCATCAGAATCTGCTGTCGATTCTTTTTCTTATTCTTTCCCTGCATGTTCTTTTCTTCTGGTGTTAGCTAATTTTCTTCGCATTACGTCACTCTTTTCCAATAAATTTTTTATTCTATTGGAAGATGCCAATAAGCTTTTAGTGCGTTTCTTGCCATCTAATGTTGAAAGGCAAAAAAAAAAAAAGACTCTATCAACAATTTTTCATAGATTTTCATTGAAACAAAAAGGGAAAGGAAAGGAAAAAGAGGGAGAGAGAAAGAAAGAACAAAGCAAAACAACCAGTACTTGTCCCAGTCTATGTTCAGATAGAATCTTAAAAGTTAAAACTGTACGAGGCTTTGAATTATAATGACAGCTATAACATATCTCTGCTTATATTCTAGCAGTGAAAGAAAGTGATGGATTCCATTTGATGATTGGCAGGTTAGCCAAAAAGAAGAGAGACCTGAAAACTTATCTGACAATTGATCAAAGCTTGAATAGCACAGAAGGTGACGGCAACAATCAACAGCCTCCCGCTTTCTAAGATTGCTTGCTCAAGTGAGCATCTCAGGCTCAGAGACATCAATATACACTGATCTGATGTAAACTGCATCTGTGTTTGGAATACTCATTTGAGCAAGAAACTCTAAAAAGGGGAACTTTAATCTCTAATCTCTATGCCTCTCCCCCCCCCCCCGGGGGTCACTGTGTGTGAATCTAGCAATCCTGCCCAAATACAATTCTGTATCCTGTAGCTCCGTAACATATATAATAACTAGGAAATACGGGATTGTCCAAAATGCCCCAGCCCAAAGTACAGCCAAATGTCACGGGGCCATTACCCTCTCCCCCAAAAGACGTCTCATGAGGATGTGCAGCACACCCGCTTATATAGTCCAACACCCTCCTGAGCCTCTCCGATGTGGGACTTGTGACATTCTCCCACAGCCATTCGCGAGCGACCTCGCCGCGAGAGCCCACCGGCAACCTTGCCGGCGTCAGGAGGGTCCGCCCGCACCGTTACCCTCTCCCCATTACTCTCTCCCCGCCGACAGGGGCGTGCAGCGTGCGGCTTCATCCCGAAGGCTCAGGGCTGGCTCTGATACCACCTGTCACGGGGTCATTACCCTCTCCCCCAAAAGACGTCTCATGAGGATGTGCAGCGCACCCGCTTATATAGTCCAGCACCCTCCCGAGCCTCTCCGATGTGGGACTTGTGACACAAAGCACCCACTCTCTCGTGTAATTGGAAGCAGGTGCCAGTTGAATCGAGGGCTACAAACTAGGGAAATGACTTGAAAAGACCTCTGGTTAAAAACATGAAGCTTTAGTTAATTAGGGTAATTTAGGTAATCAAATGAGTTTGTGCTTGTTTGGCAACATCGTTACCAAAACGGTGCACGTAAGCCGAGACAAAACCATCTTGAAATATGTAAAAACCATTTCGAAATCCATAAAAACCATCTTGAAATCCGTAAAATCATCTCGAAATCTACAAAATGCCTTAGAATCTGTAAAATCCATTCTCCCAACGGAGTTTTTAAACACACACTTTGTTGATTTGTTAACGAGGGGTGATGAGAAGAACTGTTTTGTTGGTTATGTGAGGTTGACATTTGACAGTCCGCTTAAGAGGCTAAAATGTGAAAGGAATTGTAGGTACTCATGGAATGGCAGCTAAAAGTTGGTTCAAGTCCAACAACCAAAAGTGCAAGGCTGGTCAATCAGGCATCATGTGGTTGATTAGGCTAGTGGACGCGTCATTCCTAATGCTTCACCTTTCCCCACATAAAGATAAAACCCTCTTTCACCTCATTCCTTTTGTTTTTTTGCCAAATTCACCTCATTCTATTGTTCAAGTAATCGCTGAATTTCATTCCGGGGTGTCCATCAATAATGCAAATTACTTGTATTTGGTTTCTCGAGCTAACTGCATAATTCTCTAAATAAATTAAACATTTGTCATGTTATTAGAGGATTTATACTTGTTATGGTTTAATTATAGTCTCAAAAGTAAGTTAATGAATGAAAACAAGTTAACGTGGGGCCTTCTGGAGCTGTCTCATTTTTTTTTTGCCCCATTTTTGGAGCTGTCTCATTAATGCATATAGATGATGACATAAATACATACCAAATCCAAAATGCGCATCCTAAAATATGCTGCCAAACCCTGAAATTTGTCATTTGTTGATGAAATCTTATAGTTTCTCCCATTTTCATTTTTCTATTTCATTAAATTTTCAATTTAATTTTCCTTATTTGAAGTCAAGGTGCTGTGTTCTTTTCAATTTTAAAACTATTCAATTTTTCCTAATCTCAGTTTATCTGGAATTTAACATTAAATCGAATAGTATGTTGGTTTAATTTCAGTTGATGAATGGGATAAAATATATTTCGGCAAAAAATTTAATAAAAATAATACATCATTTATGCCTATGAATTGTCATATAGATTATAGATGGATCATAGATGAGGTGACAAGTTTGATGTTTTTTTTCCCAATTATGAAGTGATAAAGCAGAGAGCAGATACATGCTGTTATACTTTATCCATTTTTAATGGAATTATATATATATATTCTACCATATGTTTTTTCACCTTTTTTTATTACTTTAGATAGTTGATGATATAAAAGATAAGTATTCAAAAGGTCTGGACGATGTGAATCATTTTGGCTCCTCCAAGTAGGCAAGTACAGCTATTGAATTTCCGTTCATCCCACAGTGGCAAGTCATGTTCTTTGATCGGCCTGTCTGCTGTCATGATCACATGGTATGCCACTTTATTTTAAATTGAGGGTCAGATTTTTATCCCCAAATGCCTTATAAGAATTTCAATATAAACCAAACTGCTTTATTAATTTAATCACAGTTCAGAATTAACTAAAGTATATACAACATATAACACAGTACTGTGCTTTGAACACTTCATAACAAAAAGGCACAATATAGGTGCATTTACATCACAATAAACATTTTCTAAACTTGTATAAATTAAATGTCTTAGGTGAAAGATGAACTTGATAAGTCGAAAATTATGAAAATGATGAGAATCATCCTTGCCAGTCCAAAAATATTGGATTTTCTATGGGATTCAGATATAGTATGAATTACTTGAAAATAAAAAAAATGCTATTGCATTACTCAGAAATAAAAAAATAAGCTTTTAGTGGAAACGAAAGTGGGGTTGGTGCTGCTTTTGTTTCGGGTAGTTGGATGAGGAAGATGAAGGTAGAAATATAAAAGGGAAAAGAAATATTATAAAGATAGAAAGGGATATTTTAGCAATTTTATATAGTTAGAGTTTTTATAGTGGGACAATTGATTCAGTAGAAAGAAAGAACGTCTGAAGACATACTGTTAGTTGGCTGAAGACACATTATGCTCTTTAAGTTAGTAATAGTGGAATTTTAACCTAAAATTAAATAATTTCGTCTTAATATTGTTAAATTGCATAAAAAAACAGACTTATATAAGTGAAATACTCTCCATAAGTGACAAATTAAATAAAAATATAACCATGCGCATCCGGGGAATCGAACCCCGGTCAGTACCGTGGGAGGGTACTATGATACCACTACACCAGATGCGCTTTGCATCAGTGTGCGTCATAAAAAACAATATGTCCTTTTGTAATAAGTTAAAAAACGCAAAATCTGAAAACCGACCCGAAAATGTTATTTATTCGAGTTGCTGGTGAAAACTGGAGGGGAACGGCAAATGATACAATTAGATATAACAATACCATTGTATACAATTTGTCGGTAAAGGAATTAAATGAGAGAATACATTAATTATAAAGGAAGAGCAGAGATCAAATGCTCTAATCGGTTTAATATATAGCAATCTTCTACACAGTTCACCTACATCCCAGATCAGCTCTCCCTTCGACACTTATACTTTTATTTGTGCATAGCTTCTGAAGGTCAATGTAACCTATAATAGTGTCCTCAAATACTGCATCTTCCAACTTTGCTTCTTCAAATGTGGACCCTGACAGTACTGTGTTCTTGAACACAGCTCCTTGAAGGTTAGCTTTCCCAAAGTTCACACGGTCCAATACTGCATTTGAGAAATC
>JANTPZ010100259.1:0-11442 GCA_025593235.1 Vachellia pachyceras
ACATCCCAATTATTCAGTGAACATCACAGCAATGGATATGATCCCAATTACAGAAAACCCAATATCCATACTCCTGCACTCCCTGGACATCCTAAGAAATCTTCCAGTGTTGCAGGAAAAATTCATCATGAAAGTCCAGCTTCCTTGGATTCAGAGGTAAACATTTATTGGGAATATAGTTTGAAATTTCCTGATTAGCCCTCTACTGCTTATTATATTGGCATCTTCAACCCTCGATATCAAATAAATGGTTTATCATGATGAATGGGTTTCTTTTTTAAAGTTATGCACTATGTTTGAGCCTTCCTTTCCCAAATTGTGTTTAGTTATAGATGATATTGTTATTGTACATATTTTCTGAACTAAAGTAGGACTGGATTTTGATAGAATTGTGTTTAGCATGATATTTTTATGTAATTACTGTTTGATATTAATTTATTTGTTAATGGTATCTCTTGTTTCAGAAAATAGCATTCTTATTGTGCCCATTCGATATCCTTTTTTCCTACAAACATTATGCTGGGATCTCGTACTCCCTTTTCACCTTGTTGAACAAGTTATATTCCATTCAGACAGCTTAGGCTTAGTTTAAATTATTTTGTGCTTGAATGCATGATAATGCATAAGATGATCTATGTTATGCCTAGAACAACATGTGGTATTTCGGAATCAAGGATGAGATTCTAAATAAAAAATCTACTCGTTGTCAAATTACTTAAAGAAAAGTATTATCTTAGTGCAATTCCGTGTTTGTGTTATCTTAGTTGAAGAGTTTGAAGTCCTGTTCTTGGACCGTGTTATCTTAGTTGAAGAGTTTGAAGTCCTGTTCTTGGACCATCTGATGCAGACCTTCATTTTGTTAAACAGAAAGTTTTATGTTTAAAACACAAATACGGTGAAGAAGCTGCCACCAGTGTGGGAACTTTTGAGATTATCAGTTGTAAGGAGGTACAGGAAAATCTAGTCTCTGGGTTTGCATTGGTGTTCGTTTTTCCCTCCCTCAGAAGTATGATTCTGAGCTTGTTAAAAATCTTTACCTTATTGATAATGGATGGATGGGTATTTGGGTATGGCCATACAGTCTGGCTCTATGCAGATTTAGTTCTGCTATTACATATGATGTGATTATATTTTAGCACAGCCATTTGTCTGATCTATATCCTCTTTGCATGAAGCTCAATGAACAGTTATGTCCACAGCAAGACAGTTTAACTGATTGATAGAATTGGAAAAAAGTGAAGATAATAGACCTATAGAAGAATTGAGAAACAATAGAGACTCAGAATTCCATTAACTGTCAAAAGTAGCTCCTCCAATGGTTATATGTGTATTTAATTCGTTAGGTTGGACTCTTCTCTTGCTAACTTGCTCCCTTATATTAAATTACTGTAACAGACAAAAGCACTTCCTATCACTTATTCAATACTTACATAAAATTACTCAAATGTTTGATTAATTGTATGTGAATCACATTCCCTTATTGTAGCAAATGTAATGGCTTTTGTTTTTGTAATAATAGTTGTGTACATGGCATATATGCTGTTATGCTTATCAGTTAATTCTTTCCTAAATGGTTCAATAACTTCTTTTTTTTTTCCTTTTTAACATATATGACGTCAATGATATTCTATTTTGTTCCTCTTTTGGCAGTTTGATGAATTATCACTCATATGGGGAAAACCACGCCAACCTCCTCTAGGCTATGAGGAGGTATGGACTGTTTTTTATATGACATTGTTCAATTACACGAATCCTTCAGTTTTTTATTTTAATTCTTTGGAATGCCTATTCATCTAACTGTGATGACTGGTGTGCAAATGGCATCATGACATAAGCAATTGTTTCAGCTGGCGGGGGATCAAATGGTGGATGTACAGTACCAAAGTCTCAATTGTTTAACCCGAAGCCTAATTGTGTTTTCTTGGTTTACATGATTTTTTTCAGAGATGTGCTTTTCACCATCTCATGTTTATTTAATGTTGAAATGATTTGACTCGATATAAACTAACCTTTGAAAAAAGTACTTCCCCCTCTATTATGGGGTTTATGAAGGAAATAAGAACAAGTTAATTTTACGCTGTCCTTAGTCATTTCTATAATAACATGCGGATCTCCCTTATTTTAACATCAAAACTTGAGACAATAGCATTGCAGTAAGTGGCTAAGATATTTATTGTGTGTATGTTTGATTGTATGTCTATATATTAGCTAGTGAGTAGTAAATGGATAGGAATGTTGTTGGCTTCACCAAATGAATATTGTCAGGTTCCCTGTATGTTTGTTTATAGTCATAAACTAATAATTTGATTGAAGGTAGGAGTAGGACGAGTAATGTGGACTCAACCTGATTGTTTATGCTCACCCTAAATCAAGTGTAAACTACCCTTTGGAAATAGTACCATTTCCCCTATATTCTTAAATGAGATATTTGAAAGAAATGAGAACAAGTTAATTTTACATTGTTACTCCTAGTCATTTCTATAATAACCTGTGGACCTCCCTTGTCATAATCTCAAAACTTGGAAACATAGCAGTTAGTAGCTGAGATATGTTTACTTGTTGGCATGTATATAAATTAGCTAGCTAATATGGACTATTATAGTCATCAAATTTTGTTAAAGGTAGTACAGCTAATGTGGTGAACCTACTAATTGTTCACATTCACACCTAACCTAGCCATCTAATTATTTCATCAGGAATCATGCTTACATCGTCTTGACATAACATGCCATCAGAATATGTTCTGGATGAAGTTTCAATCAATGGGCTTGTTTGTTGGAGCGTTTGGAAAAGCCAAACGCACGTTCAACAGTATTTTTCCGCAAAACGGGATAATCTCTTTCACTTATTTACTCAGCTTGCATAAAAGCACTTCTCTACCGCGTTCCTAAGCGGGCACAATATATGATTCCAATGTGTATTCTAACTATGGATCTTGTATATTCTGTTTCCATCATTTTAAAAATGTCGAGACGTTAAGTAACAGTAATACATGACAGCATGATGGTTTTTCCCCTAAATGAAAACTTACTAAGCCTTAAATTAGAATTCAAGCGTAGTATAAGGTTTATTGCTGATGATTCAACTCTGGAACAAATTTATTTCAAGCTTACTATATCCCAGTTGCTGCTTGTCACCTTTAAACTGACTGCTGACTCCCATTTTCTGTATCTCCTTAGAACCCAAAGATAAAGCCACAATTCTTTTGTCTGATAGGATTAATGATGAGGAAGGAATTCGTGTGATTCCATTAAGCAATGTTGCAAAGTTATCGTCAAACGAGTTCAAGTGCCTTAATGCTTATAGATCATACTTTTGCAGTGGATTACTTTTTTGGATTCTGAAGGACGAGTTACAGATTTAAAGGCTTTAAGAAAGAGGATATTTTATGGTGGACTTGATCACAATTTACGAAAGGAGGTTTGTTTATAATTTTTATGTAATGAGTTCCTGTGACTTTGAGCACTTTGAATCATGTATATTTCATTATGGCATAAAGCATATATATACAACCAGTTGAGTATCAAATATGGCTGGATTACAGAGTGAGATCAGAAAGAATAAAGTGAATTAACCATAAAGATACTACCTGATTCTGTTCCTAAAAAGGAGGGATTTGTACAATAGAAAATAATTACAAATAATTATGCAATCCAAACAACAGTTCCTAGCTAAGAATTTTGTTACTAATTTGAACATGGCGCTCTATTTTTATGTTAATAGGTTTGGGGTTTGCTGTTGGGATACCATTCACATGATTCAACATATGCTGAGAGGGAATATCTAAAGTCTGTGAAGAAATCGGAGTATGAGACAGTAAAGAATCAGTGGAAGGTTTTCCTTTTATCCTAGTGTGCTTTTTTGTTCATTCAATTCCTTCTCTGCATTCTTACTATTCAGTTAAGCACGTCCTTCTAAATTTTAAGAAAGGCAGTTCTGTTCATTGAATGGAGTTCAGTCTAGCGTTCTTTTTTCTTTTGTCAGTTATAACATGTTATCTCGATTTGATGATCTGGTCAACATCTTTGGTACGTAGTCTTTCAGATATCACAAGTCCTTTTGATGTTTGGTGTCTTTCCCTTCTAGTAATTTTCATCAATGTACATTACATGCATTTGGGTTTAAAAATGCTGTCATTCAGTTTCTATAACTAAATTTTTCATGAAATTAAACCTGTCTATGTTATTCTCTCTGTAGAGTATCTTGTCTGCACAAGCTAAAAGATTCACAAAATTCAGGGAAAGGAAGTGCCTTATTGAGAAAGACGTGGTAAGATGGAAACTGGTGCAAAAATGTTTCTGAATTATTGGCATTTATAAGAAAGAAAAGATGAGTGATGCCTTTTCTAGTTAAAATGCATAACCATCTTGCCCCCCCTTTTTATTATCAAGGTAAGGACGGACAGATCAATTGGTTTCTATGATGGGGATGATAATCCAAATGTGACTGTTTTACGAGACATACTATTGACATATTCATTCTACAACTTCGATCTTGGTTATTGTCAGGTAAATGATTGTTGATACTGGACTCTGGGCTTTAACTTGCTTCTTAGTTATCTAGGCACTATTTTTAACTGATCTTTAGCGGTGCTGATCTGGTAGGAAAAACAATTTAATCATTTAATTATTTAAATGATAAAGAATCAGAAATCCTGTTTGATATCTTCTAAAATGTTTTTAGAATCTGTGAAATGATGACTTCTGATGTGTTTGGTCTTCCTGGACATGTTTGCGTGCTTAAAACGAAGCTCCTAATAATAAATAATGCGTAGACGCAATATTTTCCAAAACGAAGTAAATTCTGATACCTCAAATCAATAGATGAGGCCCCGCCCTTTTTTATATACTATACTCCTCTTCCTCATCCCACTCCTGCACCAAAGAAAAAGGTTCTTATATTCTAACAGCAACACAGTCACACAAATAGAAATAATAATCATGCCCCTATCATAAATTGTCGTAGATATTATTAGAGGATATAATTAAGGGCGTTATTTTCTTTTGATATGCAGAATATAGGGTGTGAATTACAGGGATTAAATTTATGTTTCTTAGCCTTGATTGCTAGCCCTGATCTTGAATGTGTGTGTGTGTATTGATATTCTTCTGTATGATACATCCAGAAATATTACAAAAAGAAGTCTTTATATTCTCTTTCTTGTGTCCTCTGGTTCAACACTAGACAACCATAATTTACATGATGTTTTACAGGGTATGAGTGATCTTCTGTCCCCAATATTGTATGTGATGGATGAAGAATCGGAGGCATTTTGGTGTTTCGTTGCTTTAATGGAACGTCTTGGACCTAATTTTAATCGTGACCAAAATGGCATGCATTCTCAACATTTTGCATTATCTAAGGTTTATCCCCCCCTCCCTCCCTCCCTCCCTCCCTCCCCGCTCTCTCTCTCACACACACACATTCAGCTATCAGTTCATATTTTGTTGAAAAAACATTTTCTTTCTGTTGCTTAGTTGTAAACTGTGCTTGCTTTAGTGGTCGTACTCAAGAATTGCTGGTTATATTATCTTAGTAAAAGCAGTTTGCTCGTGCTCATCTTGCATCCATTATATAGCTTCTAAGCTTGAAGAGACTTGCTTTTGAATATTGAAAGGCAACTTACGAATTTGATATATTGTCCAGATTTTTTATTTTTTTTAAAATGAAAATTGACTTAGATATAGTAAATTTTTGTACCTATTATTTGTTGATAGGTTGTGCTACTCGCTCTGGCATGATTTGTTGTTCAGCAAGTTTACCAAGCTTCCCAAGTAGTTCAAGAAGAAATTGTCTTTTAAATATACCATGCCTTACAAATATTGTATTTCCATATCGCAGTTGGTGGAGTTGCTAGATGGTTCATTGCATAATTATTTCAAGCAGCATGACTGTTTGAATTACTTCTTTTGTTTCCGCTGGATTTTGATTCAATTTAAAAGGTCAGGTTATATTAATTTCTATATTCTTCTTTCTGGGAATATTTGGTGTTCCTTGTGGTATCCCCCCCCCTTCTTTCATGTATGATTTTAAAATTGTTTGACCACACTAGTGCGAAGACAATTTAGATGACAGATGTAGCTTCAAATTTATTGTAATCTCAGCTAGTTTCGTTTTCAGATCTTCTGTTTTGCGGGGTGCTTTCTGAAATATTATTTCTTTGTGATAACTGTCTCTGCCATTTCTTGTTTGATAGTTCTGTTTAAATTAATTGCTGAACAGTCAAATATGAGATATTGGGATTCGTGGGTAGTAGATTATGGCCCAGTGTTATCTAGCATTCTAATCTTTTGTGAATGGTTATCTTTAAACATCATTCCTAGATGATGCAGAGGAATTACATATTTGTGGAGAACAATCTTCCTTTCCTATAAGAATTACATATTTATTCAGTAAAAGACGGTAGTTAGCTGTTGATTACCAAGGATCTTGCTTTTGGTTGTCTCAAATATGCATATGCAATACTGATTTCTTATATCAAACAATAGTAAAATTAATGGATTTTTGATTTTCACATTACAGGGAGTTTGAGTATGCAAAGACAATGCGATTATGGGAAGTCTTATGGACACATTATCTGTCAGAGCATCTGCATCTGTATATATGTGTAGCAATCTTGAAACGTTACCGTAATAAAATAATAGGAGAGGAGATGGACTTCGACACACTCTTGAAGTTCATAAATGAGCTAAGTGGTCAAATTGACCTTGATGCCACTCTCAGAGATGCAGAGGCTCTATGCATGTGTGCTGGCGAGAACGGCGCGGCTTGTATACCCCCCGGAACGCCTTCTTCACTGCCAATTGATGATGGTTTGTTATACTCTCAGCAAGATGATGTACTGTAAGTCAATGTATATCATCACTTTTATACAGAATAATTTCATTGATGATACATGAATATATTTGCTTGTGTTGTAATTATTGATTCTGTAGTAGTTGAGATGATCTTAGCATAGTTGTTAATGATTTTTTGATATGTACTTGATGGTTGATTCATGAGGGGTTTGAGTTCTGTGCACTTTGTCTTTATTTTCTTCACAGAATCGCGTCTCCACCCCTAAATAGAAAAAAATGGATGATATAGATTTATTATTTTATAAAATTGTTATAAATATAAATGAAAATTTAAACTGTTAAAATACAATATATATATATATAATTTAACAGAAATACAAAAGATTACAAATTTTTTGTTTGCAAAATATCATAAAAATACTCTTATAAAATATTAAATATGAACAATTCATTGGTCTAATGGTTAGACTTGTATTTGTGTATCAAATTTTGTTAGTACATTATACACATAGTATTCAATTCCAGCTTGGACTCTATTATGAATGTGACCATATGTGCATCGACAATTCTGATGGGGAAAAATGTAAAAATTCTTTCCTATGTGTATTCTGTCATTGAAGATAATAATTTTGTATGGATTTATCGTAATTAGTGATTGTGATTCTTTTTATAGATAAGCTCTCTTCGTCTTACACACAAACACACCACTCTTTTCTAACATATTTCTCTTTTTGCTAGATTCTTCAATTCAAGGTAATGGAAGCATATTTAACTCAATCTTAGCCTAAGCATCCCTCTGTGTGTGTGTGTGTGTATATATATATATATATATGATATATTTACCCATGTTAGGAAGTAGCTAGGAAGATTAGTCCCATTTCCTCTGCATATATGAGATATTTACCCATGCAACATCTAATCGGTGGATGTAATAGCAAAGTGCACCATTAAAGGCTACTAATATGAATTTATTTTTGTGACAGCAAGCACCACTTTCCTTCCCAAAAAGAAAAAAGGAGTCTCCGACATCTAATATGGAGTCATTACTAAATTTTTTTCTTTCAATTTGGCTAGCTTTGTAGTTGATATTTTATTTTATCTTCTATGTCATACAAAATCCTTAACAAGACACAAAAACACTAATTTGTAAGGTAAAAATTAGTTATAAGTTTAAAAATGACACGTTTCACTTTATGATTAGAACTATTTCTAGAGGCATGGATAGTATTAATGTATGTGTTGCAGAAGTTCACCGTTACGAGTTTGAGAAATTGAAATGCCTAGACTGCCCACACAACAATTTTCAAGGTTCATTGGTAATGATGTGGTATTGAAGCTGGACACACTTGGTATTTGAAGTATAAGTAGAGATGTTTTAATTAGTCTTTATTAAATTTTGCTCTATAAAATATTATGTTAATTATTTGGTAAAATCGTAAGGTTCATCTCTAATTCATTTTTTCTTGATGATTTTCTTGTGTAATCTTATTTTTAAACATTCTCACACAAACATTAGCAGTGAGGAGGGGAGCGATACTCTAAGGACAATAAAAATCGTATAAAACCAAATGGGTTAAAGGTCTTTTCTGTTTTGAAAGTTTTCACAAAATATTGCTTACTGGACACCTAAATTTTTTTTAGGTGTAATTTCACTTAGAAAGATTTAAATACTACCACACAACTATAAAAATACAACAATTTCATCCCAACTGTTAGTTTTAAATGTTAGTTGATTCAAAAAATTAATTACAAACTGAATTTTTGGAAAATTTAAGTTAGTCTTAAAAGTTTGACTTTAGTTTAAACAACTTCCTCTTCTGGTATCAGAGCTCGACACCCTTGTTATCAGAAGCGGAGGTAGAGATATTCTAATTAGTCTTTATTAGATTTTTCTTCATAAAATTCCATGATATCGATTTAGTAAAATCATAAGGTTCATACTTCATAGTATCAAACCTTACCCTTCTTGTATCAAAAGACTTATATCATGCGGTAATCTTCATTAAATATCTTAGAACATGATCCTCATGTCATGGTATTTGCTTTGTTTATCTTTTAGTTAGAATGAAATATTTATGTGTTAGATCATGTAAGACTTCTTTCACAGATGTAACATGAAAATTTGGTTCAAATTCTTGGGTGCATATATCTGAAGACTCTGATATTGAAAAAAATAAAAGATAAGATTTGGAGTTAACTTGGTGCATGTGATGTAATATCCCAAATTTCGTAAACAGAATTAAATGCCAAACCGATGAATTACGAAATGATTTGAGCCCCGTAAATAAGGAAAAATATAGAGGAAAATGCCTAAAGGAAAGAAAGATCCTGATTGACTAAGTCCCTAGTCTTAAGGATTTTAAGTAAGAATGACCTAAGGGCAAAACGGTCATTTGGCTAAATGATAAGAGTAAAATGGTCATTTTGATTAAAAAGGCCTACGACATAAAATGTCATCAAATAATAAGGACATTTTGGTAATTTGTCAAAAGTCAATAAAAAAGTCAAAGTTGACCAGAAAAGTCAAAGTTGACCAAAAATGTCAAAGTCAACCAGGGCAAGATTGGAATTAAGAAAGAGTAGAAAAATGATGGCATTTTGGAAATTATAGTAAAAGTAGAAAAGGTAATGTCATTTTCGTAAATAAGTGGTAAATAAAGGATTTCGGAGTTAAGGACAACCGAGAAATAATTATTTGAGGTAGCAGAAGTCCTCAAATGCTGGAGACCCGAACTGAGAAATGTTAAGTTGGGTCATAAAGTAATTAATAAAATTATTACCTAGTATCCGGTGCAGGCAGTTTCGTTGCACGGAGAACAACAATGCCCGAAAAGTCGAAAAAGTATTTTCTTAGAAAATTAATTACGGAAAATCCAGAAAGAATTTTGAGGAACGAAAAAGAGCTTGAGAATCAGGGAAAAATATAGAATTTTTCCAAGTCCTTAAGTCAAATTGGCCGCCGAAAGCCTGTTTTACGGTGTTGCACACAAATCGAGGAATCCTGATGAGTTACGAGGGAAACCCGGAGATGCTATGGACTAGGACATGATGCCACCTAGGCAAGGAGGCCTATGGAATGGTGCCACATGAGAGATAAAGGTAGTTAAGCGCGTAAAGGTTACTTTACGGAAATTCGTGCCACCGGATCAAGTAACCGACCGGGCCAAGGCCCAGTCAGCCAATCGGACTTGGAAGGCAAGCAAAAGGGCACCATTTTCAGCAAGGAATGTCGAGAGGACAAGTGGTACAAGGATGATCAAGTATTTTAAAACTTGGTCACCAAGTTTCTCTCACGACCACACAATTTTTCAAGAGAAAGTTTAATTAAGCTCTCCCTCTCTCTTTCTCTCATTTTGCACGCCACTTTCTCTCTCTCCTTGGGCAGAAAATTGCTCTCCCTTCTCTCTAGAAAACACTCCCTCCCCAAGTAAGAAAGAAGAAACCCAAGCTCCATAACACTAGGTAAGATGCTCTTGCAACCTAATCTCCCTCTTTTCTTGAGTTGCCACTACTACTACCTTCTCTTGAGTTGTTCCTTGAATGAGCCTCCCTTTTTGAGGATAAAGGCTAGGACCTCAAGAGTTGAAGATAGAAAAGAGAAGGTCTTAAAAGTAGTAAATGGTTGCAAACTCTTCCTTGAGGGGTAAAAGACAAGTTGTTGGTTGTTGTTGTTGTTTTAAGTTGTTGTAAAGATTATGGAAAGCTTATGTTTATGGGGAGGTGCTGCCCAAATTTCTTTTGGTATAAGGGAAGGTGTTTTTGAGTAGATCAAAGTTTAAAAAAAGGGGTTTTGGAAGCAAGGAAACACATGGTTTCATGAGCAAAGTTGAAAAACCCTTCATTTCCCTTATTTTTGCTATTTTCGTCCAAGTTAAAGAAAAAAATAGAAAGGCTGTGTTTTTGAGTATTTTGATGGTTCCATTGGCTTTAAAATAATGTTTTGTGTAGGGTAAAGCCAAGAGATGGATTTTAGAAGTTTAAGGAACCATAAAAACCAAGACTTGAACTTGTAGGACTCTTGAAAAACCTACAAGAGGTTCTATGCGTTTTTGCAAGATTTGTGGCAACTTGTTGGTTGGATATTTACATGGATCTTATGCCATGGTTTTTAGGGTTTTAAGATCCCCAAGAACACCATTGGAAAAAGTCACCAAGAGAACTTAAAGTTCAAAGAAAAGGGAAAAGCTTAACAAAGGTAGCAAGACTACTCAACCAAACTTATGTTTTATGAAATTTTGTTGTGAATGATGCATGACTTTTGTGATGAATGAAGTGAATGATATGAGTATGAAATGTGATCTTGATTGCTATGGCCATATGCATATAAAAATGTTGTTTGAACATATTACATCTCACATGCTCATATGTTTGTTAAAAGGTTGTTACATGCATATTCACAATACTTTTGTTTAGCTAGTTTTGTTGTTGGGATTTCAAAATCTCATTATCCAACTAACCATGTAGGTGCAAGCACAAGCAAGGGTAAGGAAAAGGTTCTTGATCCTTGAAGATGATGATGCATATGCTTGCTTGTTTTGTGTAAATATGCAAGATGCTATTTTTCTTTGAAGTTGCTAGGGTTGTAACCTAACTACAACATGAAGAACATATGAATATGGGATGATGCATGCATGATCATGAGATA
>JANTPZ010100260.1:0-20660 GCA_025593235.1 Vachellia pachyceras
TAATCCATGCAGCTTTCTCATAGCGGGTCGGTCCAGCACCTTGTACTCTTACAAGTGCATATGACTTTGACTCGTATCTCCATACCTTATCAAAGTCATACTGGTCTTACTTTATCTTTGTTCCCACATAGATAATCGACCAGGGACATTTAGGACAATATTCATAATTTGCCCATGGATTCAATTATCATAATAAACATGCACAAGTTATGATAATTAAATGGAGAAAATTCATTAAAATAAATAATGTGCGAAGTACAATGATTGGCCTAGGGCACAATTTCCAACATAAGCTTCATATTAGATCACTAATGAACCACTTTAGGGCCTTAGATAACTCAAATTGACCAAAGAAGTGAAATTTAAAATTTCAAAACAAGTTACTATTCATTTTGTCAATTTTTCCAGATTTCTGGCCCAACTTTGGAAATTCATAACTAATTCTCGAAAAATTAGAATTGAGTGGTTCCAATTTCTATATGAAGCTTATAACCTTATATATAGAAGAAAAATACCCATTGGTTCAAAATCTTGCCCAATTGATGCAGTTTAATCCGTGAAAATGTACCATTCATCTGGTCACTTTTCATTTTCCAGATTTATTCCTCAACTTTGGGAAACCATAACTTTTTATCTACACATCCAAATTCTGTAAACTTTGGCTCTTTTTAAAGCTTGGGATGTGTAATATTTAACTGAAAAATTCCAGCTCATTTAGACTTCTCTTGCTATTTTTATCGCAGTTCAAAAAGTGGGCAGTTTAAGGGTTTTAAAACCTCTCTTTTCAACACTTACCATTTCTTAAAAATTCATAAAACCTCTCTTGTCACTTTGATAATTATTCCTATGCATGACTAACACATTTTAGCTTATTTGCTTAATTTCATACATGCATTTATATATATACATACTCACTTGTCATGTAGAGGTTTATGTTACATAACCACAAAAACCCTTAACCACATAGTTCAAACATATTACATAGTTCAACAAGCAAAGACATCATTATACCATCTTCAATCACCATTCACTTTGCTCTTACCCTTGCTTGAGCTTCCACCTATAATGGTTAGTGGGGGAGAATGAGATTTTTGGAAATCTCAATATCAAAACTATCTAACACACTTATAAAATACATGACAACTTTTAAACATAAGTGTGAAGTATAAAATGTGCAACATGTCACAATTAAATGCATATGGCCATAGCATACAAAAGCACATATTCACACTTTCATTGTCACAATTTTCAACACAAGTCATGCATAGTTCATAAAATATTTTCACAATAAATTTGTAAGGGTTAGAAGTCTTGCTACCTAATTCAATTAATTCCCCTTGAACTTGAAACTCTCTTGCTTAGCTTTCCAATTATGATCTTTGGTTTTTCAACTTCCTAAACATCATATAAGAGCATAACCATCATTTATAAACCATTTCCAAGTCAAGAGAACTATGAAAACTTGGTAAAATTCCCTCTTGACTTTTATGAACTCTAGGGTTTGTAAACTGGTCCTTATGATTTTCAATGCTTCCAAAATCCTTTTCTCACTTTCACCCTACACAATTTTACATTCTAAAGATATTGGAAGCATCAAAATCATCAAAATCACACTCCTCCTATCCCTTTCATAATTGACGAAAATCTGAAAAATTGAGGAGAAAGTGATTTTTCAAACTTTTCTCATCTATACTTGCTTATCTTGATTCCAAACCTCTTTCCATGTATTATCTAACTCAAATACTACTCTTTCTCATCAAAACACAATTTGGACAGCACCTCCTCAACTTTGAGCTTCCACAAATTCACACAACTACCAACCCAAACCAATATATACATCAAATTACTCCTTAACACACAATGAGTATTTTGTAACCATTTATTTCCTCTAAATCCCTCTCTTTCTCACTTTCATACTCAAGAATCCTAACTTTCAATCTTCCAAAAGAGAGGATTAATCAAGAAACTAATCCATGGAGAAGGTAGAGGAGGTTGCAAGGAGTAAGAAAATGTGTAGATTGGTTGCTTTGATGTCTTACCTTGTATGTGAGAAGCTCTTCTTCTTCTTCTCTTGGAGCTTGTTAATGGCGTCAACTTCTTGCTTGGAGAGGGAGAGAATGTGCCGGCCAACTTATGAGAAAAGGGAAGGATTTTGTGTTTAATAAAACTTATGATAATGCATGAATGGTTTGGATTGTTTCTTGAAGATCAAGTTTGATCTAATGGTCACAGTCTTTCCAACAATTTATTCACATGCTTAACTCTCACTGGTTGGTCAAAAAGGGCATTTAATGAAGGTAACTGATAGTTAGAAACTTGGTTACCTTAACCAAACTGGTTACCATTCCGTTACTTGCTCCGGTTACAACATACATCAGTTAAAATAACTTAATTCTGGTAAATATTTCTCTATTTTTCTGGAGATGTTTTCTTCCTCTTTTCATCTCCACATCTTCCTTAATCATATGGAAAAAATTTTATTCCCAAAATATCCCTGGAAGTTCTCTGATTTTAACAGGGTTCCTTGCCTCTGATGAAATCTCCAAAAACATGCTCCCAACAAGCAATTGAGTTTTAAGGCATTAAAAATTCCTAGAATTTTCACAGATACTCTAGCCCTTTTCCGTTCTTCAATTTGCTTTCTGGATTGTATGTAATTAATTTTTAAAGAAAATTACATTCCTAGGGTTTTCGAGTCGTTTTCCCTCCGATTCAGGAAATCGCCTTTACCGGATACTGGATAGCAATTTTATTAAATACTATAAAATTCGATTTATTTTTCCATACCCTAAACTCAACTAATTGAGGTCTCTTGATACCTCAAATAATTATTTTCGACCATTAAATCATCAAAATTATATATAAAAAATTCTAGGCCGAATATCAAAATTATGAGAAATCTCATTTTTATCAGTGAGTTCTACTCTATCTTTTAAACATTTGTAAATTTTCTTGTATTTTGGTCAACTGTTGACTTTTTGACTTTGACCTTGGTCAAATTACCAAAATACCCTCACATATTTTCTTAATTCCCAAAATGCCCTTACTTTTCTTAAGACCCTTTTTCAAAATTCCAATACTACCCTTACTTTCACTAATATTTTCTAAATTCCATAGCTACCCTTAGCACTTCAAAGGCTAATAACCTTTATGCCCTTACTATTAATGTCTAATGACATTTATGCCCTTATCCTTTTTATACATAATGACCATTTTTCCTTTGATCTTTTATGTCAAATGACCATTTTGCCTTTAGTCTTTTAAGGAACCAAGGTGGGGTGGAATTAAATCTCATTAATACCACCTTAACCGTCATCTTAGAATCTTAGGCCGATCTGCTGATGGTGGTGCCTTTAACTTTTATTAATAAGGGATATTTGTGTAAAAGAAACAAGATTTTAAATAAAAATAAACTGCTACTATATCCTTATTTGTACTTTCGCAATTCATATAGCTAATTTTGGTGGTATATATTTGTGATTTCCCAATGCAATTTCCCGTCACACACAGAAAGCTAAATCGGCAAACCCAAAAAAACCCTAACCATAAACGAAATCAACCCGACAGAACCCATAACACTTGAGTCGGTCCAAACAAACAAAACCCCCTGTAGAAGCTTGTCGATAGCTAAAAAAGCGTCAAAATTTGTTCCTCTCAAATCAAAAACCCTAATTATCTGAAGTTGTCATGTTAAGTGGCAATCCAGAATCAGTAAACACTCTCAATTTCATCAACAATTAGATTGATTTTGTTATCCTGAGCAGATAGATCTTTTTGAATATTTTGATCCCCTTCTTTCCGCCGTCGTCGACGAATCCGGTGATCAGAGAATCAATGGATCTCGAGGTGGTTGGCCGCCATGCTTTGCTCTTCGACGACGACGCCATGTCAGCATTTGTCAACTCGAGCGAGGCTCTTGTTGAATGGAACTCCCTTTTGATCGATCGGTACGACGTCCGTCACCTGCTCCCTGGCCCTCTTCCACCGCGTCTCAAGCGACGTGCTGTTCATCACCCCGATGCTGCTGCTTCGTCTCTCGAGGCGGATCTGGATTATGAACGTTATCTTGATCTACCATCCGTTTTCGAGGAACAAGAGCAAGGTAACGTCAAAGTATTTTCTCCGGACATTCTTTTTATTTAGGTTTAATTCATCCTGCGGGGTTGTACTTTTTGATTCTTAGTTCTTGTTTTGATGATATGGACATATCAGTCTATGCTTTTCTGTGGTCTATTTTGGATTATAGAAAAACATCATCACTGAGGGACAAAATTGAATTAAAAAATATAAAAAGAATGGGAGGAGTTTGAAGCAGTCTTCTTAGACTATGTGATAGAATTGCAACAGAAAAATGGAACAAACTGAATCGTGAAGCGAAGCTATCCCATTCTTTAAAAAGTCGTGTACAACACCAAAGGGAGATTTATCTGCTTTTTTTTTATTGATAATGGAATGTACCTGGGTGCTATTTGTAATTTTTAATTATTATTGATGAAAATTATACCTTGCCTGCTGGAAAAGGAAGGAAAATGAGGATTGAAAGTCTGTTCATTCGAGTTTCGAAAATTGAAGAGAGAAACAATAATTGAGTCACTGCAGATTGCCTCATTGATGGAGTTTTTGTAGAATTTAACTTGGGGACATTTTGTCAGAATAGAATGTTTGTGGGTAATCCACCCTTCTATGCTGAAAGGTTGAACAATATGGACAGATGATTTCTATTTTAAACTTCCATGTTTGAACTTCTTTTTACCTTCATGTGAAATTGGACTTAAATTCTGAGAAGAAATTCTTGACTAATTGACACTGATAATATATCAGTTGGACCATGCCTTGCCCTTAGTTTTTGGTGATTCTTTTCATTGTAACTAATTTATGTATTGCATATAATTCACTGTACTTGTCTCGATCCACCTTATCAATTTTTAACAAGACATCAACTTTCTTTTATGCAATATATGCATTGGTAAGATTTGCAATATTTTATGCATAATATTTTCTTTGATATCGGCTCTTACTGAAAGCATAGATTTATGAAAATTAGGAAGTACTTATTTCGACTTTTTTTTTTTGGTTATATCTGAAGAGTTCTACTTCTTTCTTCAAGTAATAACAACAATAATGATTGGCAATATGAGTGTCCTGGGAAAAGTACTACAGTTTCCACAGTTTTATTGATATATCCTGGATCAGCGAGAAAATTGTTTAAAATGATGGAAGGAACTGAACATATTCTGGAAATACAAAATTTGTGAACCATATCAGCATAGGCTTTTTGATGGATTACAATTAGTTAGCTGTTATCACTTTAAACAAATTGACAAAAGTTAAGTGATCTACCAATTCAGTTTTTCTATCTTTATGCATTGGACATATTAATGTTTATGGTATATATCACTAGGTGTCAATTAAGTCAGCCTTGCTATGTGCTTTAGACAGATTAATATCTTTGGTTTAGATAATAAAGTGTAACTACGTGGTGGTGAATGATGCATTGCTGCTTTTTCAAGTTAAACAACTTTTAGTGAATTTCAGAACAGTGAAGATGTTTTTTTTTGGGCCTAAAACTTATTTAAGTTTTTTAGTGTTATTTTTTCTTTCCCGACAACATTCTCCAGATATGCAGGATGCAATGTAATTTGCTACAGTTCTTCTGTCAGAACACAAGTAAGAATGTTTTACTGTCTTGGTCATTTTGCCTTTAGATTCTTAGTAGTGCCATAACTATTTGAGTTGGATGATATTGTTGCGTCCAAGTATTTCCAGCAATACTAATCATGGATATCATTTTGTGTGTTCGTGTTCAGATAATGATTCTGAGCCAGTGATCTTGGGGGGTGGCTATCATGCTATTGGATTTTCATATGGAAATCCTGGCAAGGCCATTGAAACAAAGAATAATAGAGTAGACTCTGGTTTTCATCCTCACTTCCCAGTGCCTGAGGGCTTACTTTCAAACCTGGTGAGTAACCTTAGTCTAATTTCTTTCCTTAATATTTGTTTTCCAGGTTGATATATTTGACCTTTCATTATTTATCCAATGTGGCTAGGTGAAAACTGTCTAGAGTGCATATGTTATTCTAAGGCTTACCATGTCTAAGTTTCAGATGCTTGGAGCTGAAATGGAGTTCTTTTGACTCAAGGTAGCCCATTCACAGGCACCTTGTTTCCTTTTGATGTCATGAGAAGGGTCGTGCAGGTGATATTAGGATGATAGGAATTCGTTCATTGTTTACTTGAGGGCAAATGGGATGAAAACTATCTTCATAATGTTCTGTTTCTTGATCTTTATGGTTATCGAAGCATGTGTGAGGTTATGTTGTGTTTGTTCAGTACGATTTTTATCTATCTAAATTCTAATAATTCTGCCTGGCAAGCTCCTTTCTAAAATTGTTGCTGAGCTGACAACGAAGTTTCAAATTTATTGAAAAAAACATGTTTGTTTGTTATTGCAGCCTCCAAATGAGAAGGTACATCAGATTATTGCAAGAACTGCTATGTTTGTCAGTAAACATGGAAGCCAGTCTGAAATTGTTCTGAGAGTGAAGCAAGGGGATAATCCAACATTTGGGTTTTTGATGCCTGATCATCATCTTCATGCATACTTTAGATTTCTTGTTGACCATCAAGAACTTCTGAAACCTGGCATTGATGATGGCAACTCATCAGGAGACAAGAATGATAATCAGGGGCTTGATCAAACTGGTGGTGCATTGTCTTTGCTAGGATCTGTGTATGGATCTGGAGATGATGATGATGGAAACACAGGTAACACTCCTGAATTGAAAAGAAATGAACATGAGGAAGCCGTCAGTGATGTAAAAATATCTTCTCAAGGGACAGTACAGGCTGAATTTGCGCCAGATGGAGTCAAGAAGGATGCGGGTGCATTAAAGAATTCAATATCCACTTCAAAAGAGAAAGTTCCTGTCATAAAGAGAAATCATTCTATAAATACTGTTAAGGCTGCAATTTCAGCCAAAGCAAAAAAGGTTGACGCCTTGGGAACACTGTCCAATGCAGCAGACAAGTCACTGACTTCTTTGCCTAGTAAAACCAAAATTGAAAAACCAATTATGGAACCTCCATCCGACTTAAAGAGAGTCATTGAGAAGATTGTAGAGTTTATCTTAAAAAATGGCAAGGAGTTTGAATCTGTTCTTGCTGAACAGGACCGTGCTCATGGGCGGTTCCCATTTCTTCTGCCATCTAATCAATACTATCTTTACTATACAAGAGTTCTTCAAAATGCTCAAGAGGTATGCTTCTCAGAATTATTTAACTCGTTTCTACCAACTTCCACATATTTTTGTGTTCCATTCAATGCCTTGTATGTCAGATGGACTTCATTGCCTTTTATACCATGGGATACTGGCTAATCACTTGTCTATGTTGTCGGGCAATTAAGTGACTCCTGTCCTACACCACCTCAATAACTAATAATTGGGTTGATTTACAGATCATCAGCAATGATAGAATGTATTCTAGTCTTGTTAGTGTGTTTGTCAACCATATATCCGTATGTGTGACATGCATGCTTGTTTCTAATCAATATTACCCCGTCTTTAATATAAGAGGAAGTCCTAATTCCTAAATAAGTTAAATAAATTACTTTATTATAACATATATTTTGAAATATTTGCTTGCATAATTAGATTATATATAAACTTATAAGCCAAGTACATTAGCTTGGAGAAGAATAATAAATATGAGTTAATAAGCTTATTTATTTTCCAAAAAAAAAATCAGATGGCTCTTATATTGAGGACTAGAGGTAGGATTGTTTAACGTTTTGCATACATGTTTTCTGGCATTAGGAGACATTGTGATTGTAAAAATGGCTATTGCAATCTTGCTAGTATTTGCAGTATTAAGTCAATTTTTATTTTTTTCCTGAAATATTGAAATTAATCTTTTAAATTCATATCAAAGTAGTCACATAATCACGTTCATTTTGGAATATGTTTTTATATCAATCTTTTAATTTTCGTATTTCTTACAGTCCAAGTCCCTAGGCAAGGGTTTCGTCCTTGAGAAACATGATCGAATTGGTCGCACAGGGGACAAGAGACCTGCTTCAGTCAAAGAAAGTGACGATGGATCAATGGGTTCTGATTTACCTTATGACATTGACCGGAAAGAGAAGTTCAAAATGGTTATCGGCAAGTCAAAGAAGGATGGACAAGAACCAACTTCCAAAGACTCTCAGCCTAAGATGGGAGTGAGTATGGATGCATCAGCTGCAGCAGCTATTCTTCAGGCTGCCACTCGTGGTATTAAAAATCCGTCTTTAGAAATTCTTACTAAGACCTCAAGTGGTACTGTTCAGGGCCTTGGCAGTGATGGTGGCCACCTGCTTGCCCTTGGAAGCCTCCTTTCATCTCAACCACACGGTTCTGTTCAGAAGTCAAAGCACAATGCAGAGGCTAATGTTTCTGTCCCCGTTGCCAAGGTTATTGCAGAGACTGCTGCTATTGCAGCAGCTGGTGAGGCTGACTCCTCTGAAGCATCCATGTCGAAAGCGCAGAAGCTTAAGGCAGAGAGGTTGAAACGAGCAAAAATGTTTGCAGCCATGATAAAGAGTGGAGCTGCACCTCTGAAAAGTGAACCAGTTCGAGGTTTATCAGCTGAGCAACCTGGATCCGGGATGTCTGGTTCAGATGCTGAGATTGGGAATCTTGTTGGCAAAGAAAGGGAAGGAAGTTCTATTCCGCATGAAGTTGATAATTCTGACAAAAGTACGAAGTCTGAGGAGAAGCTTTTTGTTGACAACACTGAACGGAGATCAAAACGCAGGTACGGCTCAAGATCCAGTAGACATGAAGAGGAAGAGAGAGATGAAAAGGATTACAAATGTTCCAGAAGAAAGCACCGGTCTCATAGATCATCACACGGAAGCCGGGATAGGCATAAGCGCAACAGAAGACACTCTTCCTCTAAGGACAGAGATGCCAAGCGGACTAAGCATGATAGCTCATCTGACGATGAGTCTCATCACTCTAGGGATTATCATAAATATGATAGTTCTGCTGATGAAAAGCATCATTCTTCTAGACGACATCGTCGAGAAGTTAACTCTTCTGATGATGAACATCAACATTCTCGACAGCGGCATACGGGTTATAGTTCCTCTGATGAAACTGGAAAGCATAGGAAGAGATCTCAAGCTGACAGAGAGAGAGACTTGGAAGAGGGAGAGATAAATATGAAATCTAACCTATCAAGAGCAAGTGAGGACCGATACGCTGGCCGGGAAGCTTCTGTCGAACCATCCAAATCATATCGACATTCAAGGGAGCCATCGCAACCATCTGAAGCCACTGATGTTTCCGATGAGCTTAGAGCCAAAATCAGAGCTATGTTGATGGCCACCTTGTAATGCTATAGGCTGACAATTGCATTACTAATGTTGATTTCGTTGTTGCAATGGTGTGTGGTCACTCATATCGCCCTTTTGTTTCATCAAATTTACTACCTATGGTCCTTAAGCTACAAATTTGATTTGTAATATTAAAGAAATTAGTTAAATTAGTTAATTGGAATAGACATGATTTGGTTTTTCTAATATAACTACCATTTGATGGAAATATGTGAAGATATGGATTCTTTTGGAAAATAATATCACTTCATTTTTCTAATGTTGATTTCGTTGAAGATATTTTAATTATAACTACCATTGGATGGAAATATGTGAAGATATGGATTCTTTTGGAAAATAATTTGAATTTTAAGAGACAATAGATTGAAGTTTTATATTTAGAATTAAATTTAACCTCTAACTTACAACTAGCTCCTCTATTAAGGATTAGAGTTAGTAGTTCTCTTATAGTTAATATGATTCTTAGAAGCATTCCAACTGGTGTTTCATCTAGATTAAAGGAAACCAAGGTCTGCGGTAGACATCTACCTGACAAGACAACAGAACATGGGAAATGTCGAAAATAAGCTTTGTTACTGATGTTTTACCCCCATGTTCTCCCCTTTTTTCAAGTATAAATTAAACAAGGGTTCTTGTGCACAATTTTGACTTTCATTATGTTTAACACTACATCATTTCCTTAACGTAAAAGTTAGTTCACTTTTTTAATATTAAGAAAGCAAATTAACAAATACATCTATAATTTTTTTTTCAAACTAATTATAATCTAACGACACATAAATATATCATAATGTATGCTATAATTAAATGATTATTTGGTTTTTTTCACTTAAAAAAAAGCAACTGACTCTTATATTAAAGAATGGTAGAAGATATTTCTGTCTATTATATTAGATGCTTAAATGAGGGGTAATTATGTGGGGAGTGCCTTCTTGTGGGACTTCATTTTTTACCGATGCCTCGTGTCATGATTTTTATATTTACAATTGAAATCCAAAACTATGAATAGTAAATAGAATTGAAATGAAATCGAAATGTAAAGAAAATGAGACTCTTGGTCGTCTATATAAAGCCTTAGTCTCATAGAGCTAAGGCATCCGAAAAACTCTCCCTCTTGTTACTTTGCAAAATTCTCTCAAGGCTTTCTTCGTCTACTTTGTAAGTTTTTAAAGCTTTATATTTAATAAATAATACTTTATAGCTATTTTGATTTTGTGCTGTTTTTTATTCTCACTTTTATTACCCTGGGCTTTTTCTGGTATTAGAGTCAAGTTAATTAACAGCTTTCTTGATTTTAATTTGTTATTACAAATTTCTTAAAAGTTACTATTTTGAATTCTGGTGGAAGCGGTTGTAAGCTTGATAGGGTGGTCTCAACAGTGAGGGTAAGTCCGTCGGTTTAGTCCTCCTGTGAAGCTAGAATTTAGGTAGCAATTAGAGATAAATTGTTACGACAAGTTGGTTAAGAAGGAAGATATTTGGTTCAGATAGTGGAATTTCCAACGGTAATAAAAGCTTGGAGAATTATGTAGACATAACTAGTCAATTGTTACATGATAGATTACATAATTAGTCCATGCCAACATTTAAGACTGACAAAGTCTATAGAAAACTACCTTTGGTTTTTCTTACATAACCCAAACTACAGAGAAAAAATTTCCTAGTAAAGCAAATAAGCAATGTTTATGATTCCTTTAGAATTATTAGAAACATATCGTAAAAATTACAATTGGATTCATACAGGATTATTACAAGTTGTCATGACAATATTGGAAATTGTGCCCTAGGGTCAATCTTTGTACTTCACACATTATTTCTTTTAATATATTTTCTCCATTTAATTATCATATGTTTTGCATGTTTGTTGTGATAATTACATCCATAGACGAATTATTAATATTGTCTTAAATGTCCCTGGTTGGTTGTCTATGCGGGAGCGTAGATAAGATAAGACCAGTATGACTTTGACAAGGTATGGAGATACGAGTCAAAGTCATAGGCACTTGTAAGAGTACAAGGTGCTGGACTGACCCGTTATAAGATAGTTGCATGGATTAAGTCATTAGCTTATCTCATATGTGATCACATCACAATGCACTTTGACTTGAGATCATTATGGATTCCTAAGCTTTGACCTAGTCAAAAGTCACTTTTGACCAGGTGATGATAAAGGCTATAATTGGGCTTAAGGGTTTTCATGTGGAGGAATATGAGTGATCAAGATGGGATTTGTCCCTCACATTAGTCGAGAGATATTACTGGGCCCCTCGATGAATGAGTCTGAGAAATGTATGGCCATACTATAACGAAAAGGAGTTTTCATTTTCTTTGATCAGACTACTCAGGGATCGAGAGAGTAATGGTCAGGAATAGGAGGATGACGTCATCCATGCCTCATCCTTGACCGAGATATCGCGTGACAAAAGGGATGTGATGTGGTCGCATAAAAGGTTATGTCGTGTTAATGATCCCCGTATGATTTGGGTAGTCGTAATGTCTTGCTAGAGACCGCTTGGGACTTGTGGGCTTATGGTGAGATTAGCCCACTGCCAACTTTATATGGGCCTACAGAGTCGCACGCAAGAACAGCTCAACATAAGCTTTATTTCTAGGGTTTATTCGAATTTTAAATATATGTATATTTATGTTGAAATTCGAAATTGCACAATATTATGTAAATAATATTTGTGTATTAGTTTAATATTTAATTTATTTGATAAATTAAATAACTAGCATTAATTTAATTTATAAAGATAAATTAAATCTGTTGCCTCATTATTTGGATTAATTAAATGGATATGATTTGATCAGATCAATTTAATCTAAATTAAGATTACAAAATTCGAATTTCACATTTTGAATTTTGAATTTTGAATTTCAAGATTGGATCTTGAATATTGGAATTGCAATATTAGATCTTGAATATCCTTTTGAAATTCGAATTTCAAGATTAGATCTTAAATATCATTCTGAAATTTCGAATTGCAAGATTGGATCTTGAAATTCAAATTCGGATTTTTCAAGATTAATAAAAGATTAATCCTTGATTATGATGCACTCCATGAGCTTTATAAATATGAGTGCTCGTGAATAAAAGAGGTATCTCATTTTGAATTTGAATTCGCTCTTGAGCCACGAAACCCTAGAGAGAGAAAGAGTGAAACAAAGAGGCACTAGCACGCTGCTATTGTTGGAGACTGTGCGCGTGAATACCGGTAGAAGGAGGCGATTGAAAGAACGTCGGCTCCTCGTGATCGGAAGCAAGAGCGCGGAAGGTTGTGGAATCTGAAGAGATCCAGATGCAAAGGAAGGGACAATCTCGAAACGCAAAAGGTACACCTTCATCTCCTCGATCTAAACGCTTTTGACAGATCCGTATTTGGGATTAGAAAATTTTAAATTCCGCTGTGTGTACGTTTTAATTCCAACAGACAAGCTTGTTTTAGCTTGTATTAGAGATAAAAGTCAAATAGGAAATTTTAAATATTCCATAATAGGAATAATACAGAATCATCTTCATAATGAACTAGTCTATTTTGATTGTTTCCTAAATTATACAAAAGCTAGGATCAAAAGACATATCAGTTAGAGATGCTTTAATAATAGAAATAGCCTCTGATGCTTCTTGGAAACTAGGAACTGCTCCCATGTTTGAATTTAACTAAACCACGTAAAAGAATCACCTAAAGGAGAAACTATGTTAATAGAGATATGAGATCCGACTTAGACTTCGGTTTTCATTCGAAGAATGTTAAAACATGAAGAAATAAGTTTTCCAGAAAATCGGGAATTTTTTGAGATAGCATGACCAGAACCTTTAAGAAGATTAGAATTAGATCATATAACGCAGACTCCAGAAAGAGATATTAAATATAGAATGATGAATAGATCTGTCTCCTCATCTAATATGAGAACTAGATCTACTGAACGTCTGAACCAATAACAGAAGCAAGAACATCTATAGATGATTCTTACTCAGATTATAAGTTAAAAGGGGTAAATTTTGAAACAATAATATGTCAACCCATATATGAACAAAATAATTTAGAAACTGAATAAAAAATAGACAGAGAATGCAGGCCTACTGACTATCAGTCATTAGCATCACAACTTAGAGTAATAAGAAAAAATGATTATGAAATTCATAGATTTATAAGAAAAGAGTTTATGTAACAAAACATGAAGAAAGGAGAATGGTTGTTCTCTACCTTTACCGAAGAAGAACAAGCTAAGAGAATAATGGTATACAGAAATGAGAAAACTTAGAAAAGAAATTTACCCTTTTAAATGGTTAGCCATGTATACATATAATAATCAAATATTTGATCCTTTTACAGAAAACCATCCGACAGTTAAAGTGACTACTGATAATATAAAAAATTGGCAATGTAAAGATAATGCGGTAATTACATCAGTACATTCTCCTTTAGAGGAAATAACAATAAAAACAGGAACTAAAGAAGTAATTGAGATATAATGGAGAAACGAGTGCAGGGATGGCAGAAATACTTTCTTTCTGAAGCGGGTAGGGAGGTACTTATAAAGTCAATAATTAATTCAATTCTTGTTTACCCTATGCCTTGTTTTATGTTTCCAAAAAATGTTCTCAAGAGGCTAGACAAAATGGTGGTGAATTTTTTGTGGAAAAGTAGTACTGAACGAAGAAATATCCATTGGGCTTCAAAGGAAAATCTGGAAAGGAGAAACCTTGATGGGGTTTTGGGTTTTAAAGACTCAAAGGCATTCAATTTAGCGTTACTAGCTAAGATAGGGTGGCAGATCATGCAAAATCCTAATTAGTTATGGGTTAAGCTTCTTAAGGCTAAATACTTCCTTATGAGTAGCTTTCTGGAGGCAGGGAAAGGGAAAAGGACGTCATGACTGTGGGCCAGTATATTAATAGAAGGAAAGAGAGTTTTTGAGGGTAACATTCCTGTTAAGTAGTTGTGAGTTAACAGGAATGCTAACATGCCCTCATCTTCCAGTAATACCCATCTTGCTATGTGGAGGGAGATATGGAAATTAAAAGTCCCACATAAGATTAAAAATTTCATGTGGAGGCTTCTTTCTAATGGGCTCCCTACGTTAAGAAATTTGAACAATCGAAAGTGTAGTGTCTCTGATGTATGCCTTATCTGTCACAATCGAAAGCTTTTTGGTGTGGAGGACAAAGTTATCAGGTTTGGGAGTGCGTTATCTTTAAATTTTGAGAACATGACTGACTTTAATCCTAATATTTGGATTGCTAATTGTCTCTGTGATTCCAATGTATCGCTGTGGCATAAAGCTTTAGTAGCCGGCACTCTTTGGAAAATTTGGTAGAGTAGGAATGCATATTTATATGAGGAGATGGAGCCTAACCCAATGGTTGTTATTAAACAGGTGGAGGAATCGGTCAGGGAGTTTGGAATGCAAAAGGATGGTAGCTAACTAGTGAACACTTGGTGCTGGGAGACAGGGCAGGTCTTGTGTGAGAAGAATGGGCGCCTCCTGAAGATAACAACATTAAAATAAATTCTGATTGCGCTATTAATTTATCGGAAGGAAGGGCATCAGTAGTCTTTATGGTAAGAGACTCAAATGGGTGGCCTCTAGATGGGTATACCAATAATTTGTTCATGCTGAATCTGTCATGATGATGATGGAAGAAGGTATTGCCCTACTAGAAGCCATAAATTATGTTAATGACAATCAGCTTAATGAAAAATGTAGTATTTTTCAAGGCCCTAAAAGAATTTTGCTCTCTGATTGTACGTTTTCATGGATTTTGGACAGGATAAAATAATCCTGTAAAATTTGAGGAAATCAAGAGGTATTTTGGGGATAATAATTTTGTTATATTCAAGATGAAAATATGGAGATTAAATGAGGAAGAAAATATCTCCAGAAAAGTAGAAAAAGATTTACCGGAATAAAGTTAAGTTTACCGGTAAAAAGTGCAATCGATAAAAGTAACCGAATGGGATCCATTTTGGTTAATGAAATCAGAATTTGACCCTCTAATTACAGCCATCATGACAGCTTTTGAAGGGCTAATGAGAGCTTAGCACTAGTTGATTGTGTGGACAAATTTCCACCCTTAGATCACACATAATTATCAAGATGAAATCTTAACCTTCCATTCCATTTATGCATGAATTATTAAAACAACATTTTCTCTCATTTCCCCCCACCATTTGGCCGACTTTCCATCTGCACAAAGAAGAGAAGAGGACGCCATTTTTAGGTGATGAAGAAGAGGAAAAGCTTAAGAGAAATCAAAGATAAGAGGCTCAAGTCCTTAAAGCTATACATGAATCTTCTCCTTGTAACTTCCTCTTCAACTTCCATGGATCCAAATTTTTATTTGGTCTCTCTTTCTCAAGTTCCATGGTTAGGGTTCTTGAGAGCTGAAGTGAGAAAGAGAGGGATTTAGAGCCATCAATTAGTTGCAAAAGCCTCCTTGAGTTGTAAGGAGCATATTGGTATATATGTTGTTGTTAATTGAGTTGTTTTTGCGATTTTGTAAATTTGGGAAATCATGAATATATAGGGGAGGTGCTGTCCAATTTTCCACTTGAAGTATAGGAGAGTTAAAATCAAGCTTTACCATGCATGAATATGAGTTTGAAAGCAAGAATATGATGATAGAAGTATTAGAAGTTGAAAAATCCATGTTGATGATTGTTTGGGATACCTCTCGGCCACAGCTGGAAATGGGGAAGGAAGTTTCTTTTGATAATTTTGATGCTTCCAATGTATTCAAAATGAGTTTTTGTGTAGGGTATAAGTGACCCCAAGTTTATGGAAGCATTAGAAAATCATAGAGACAAGTTTGATGTTCTAGGGTTTATGAAATTTAAGGGAATGGTTAAAGGGGTTTTATATTGCTTCTTGCATTGGAAATGACTTATGTTTGATAGCCATTATATTCTCAATTTTGTAGGCAAGAGTTTGGTGCAAGAGAGTGATTTTCAAAGTAGTCAAGAAAGGTTGCAAAGTAAAGAGGAATTAAAGAGTAAAGGTAGCAAAGTTTTCTAACTCTATCTAACATTATTGTGAAATGATCTTAATAATGTGCATGACTTGATTAAACTTGTTACATTATTGAAATGTGTTTATGAGTGATGTTATGCTATGGCCATATGCATTAATATATGCTTGGTACACATTTTACATTGTTACACATTTCCATATGAACTTGAACAATGTCATGCAAATTTTATATGTATGTTAGTAAGCTTTGCTATTGGGATTTCCAAAAATCTCACTCTCCCCTACTAACCAATTTTTAGAGTTGAATTGAGAGAGTTATGACCGTTGCAAGTTGAGCCATGTACTGAAAGCTGGACCTGATTTGGGCAAATTCACATCATGAAGTAAAACTCAAGTTCCACGTTTTCAAAAACTCGAGTCTCAGGCTTCTGAATTTCATCTCTAAAAATTTCTTTTATAATACTCGAGTTTCAGATTTCCAAAAACTCGATTTCCATAACTGTCTCTCAAAACTTGATTTTAAAACTGGAAGTTCTGACTGAAAGTTTTCACATAACTCAAGTTCTCTGTTTTCCAAAACTCGAGCTCCAAGTCTTGAAAAATTTATCAGTTCAAAAACTCGATGTTCAAACTCGAGTCCTCACTGAAAGTTTTCCAAAACTCAAGTTCCTGATTTTCCAAACTCGAGTCTCGAGGATCTTTTCAACTGAACAGTTTATCACTTGTTTTAGAACTCGAGTCCTCATTTTTTAGAATTGAAAGTTTTACTACATGACTTTTAAACTCAATGTTATAGAACTCGAGTTGTGAGATGTTAAAAACTCGAGTTGCATTTTTCTCAGACATGGCTTCTGACATAGCTACGCCTATCGTGTACAGAAACTTTTCATTTTCATGCTTAGACATTTTGAATTTCATATGCTCTAATAAATGCTTTCTCGTCCTTTCATTAAAAAGCTCAAGTCGTCTGAGGAATGAAGCCAAGCTTCTGCCGTCGATAACTGAACATCAAGCATTTATGACAGACGAACAAATCAAGCTGATATGAGTAATGGTTACAAGCTTCTCTCTAACGGGCATTCAAACTCTGTGTAATGGCTATCGAATATAGTCTCGACTATAAATGAAGAAGCTTTGTAGGCAGAAAAGATGAGATGATGAAGAACGAACTTAATACGCTATTATTCTCTACTTTTTGTCATTTTTTTCATAATTTCTGAGAGCTTCATAAAGTTTGATTTGTTTCTTGACTTTCTAATAACTATATAACGACATCTGATTGCTTAGCTAATTGTTACAGGCAGTTGAATTCTAAAATTAGATGCTCACATACATTTCTTGAGCGTCATATAAAGAGCCTGGTATATGAAAAACTAGTAAAATCAACTATCTCTTCCTGGGAGAAAAAAGGCTTTCTAAGCCTTGCCATTTTCATTCTTCTTATTACACCTTCCAAGCTATAGTAAATGACCCCCTTCCTAAACAAAAGACGTCATAGATGGGATTTTCTATACAACAGGACATTTTTGGGGCTATTCGATCTTTAGGTGAGTTAACCCTAACGTTTGATCGACGTGCTAGTTCTGCAAATTCTTCCAAGAACCCATATCAAAATAACTGAACAATGATTGTATTGTTTAAAGCTCTTAACTTTTAAATGTTTTTGTTTTAACTTTAAGACTTTTGTCACACATTAGAATGTGTGCTTATGGTTAAAAATATTATATACTTGATATTACTATTTAAAATTTGCTTTTTGGGTCAATTGTGTGATTAAATAGGATTTAGTCATAATATATTTTTGTAAATACGTAGTTGATTCATATATAAAATTAGTGACATATTTTGCGATAGAATTGTCAAATATAGCGATACTAAATACACATAATTGCCCATTTAGCAACGGAATATAACTCATTTAGCGACGAAATTATCAATTTAGCGATGAACATGAATGGAATAAATAATACCATTTTAACGACGGAATTTGCTTATGGTCATAAATAATAGAATGTGTGCTTATGGTTAAAAATATTATGTACTTGATATTACTATTTAAAATTTACTTTTTGGGTCAATTGTGTGATTAAATAGGATTTGGTCATAATATATTTTTGTAAATACGTAGTTGATTCATATCTAAAATTAGTGACATATTTTGCGATAGAATTGTCAAATATAGCGATACTAAATACACATAATTTCCCATTTAGCAATGGAATATAACTCATTTAGCGACGAAATTATCAATTTAGCGATGAACATGAATGGAATAAATAATACCATTTTAACGATGCAATTTGCTGATTTAGGAAGGAAAGATAAATATTAGCAACCCTGATTTTAGCGACGGATGTTTTCCATCGGTAAATCCGTTTAATTGATTAAATTTACCCATTTAGCGATGGATTTTTCATCGCTAAATGGGGTTTTTCTGGTAATGAATGGAGTGGAGAGTGATCTAAAAATATATTTTATGAAGTGGTAATTAGTGTGGGACCCACCTGGACTGATAAAGTAACTTTATACCGATATATTTTTCACTTGTTTATGATATTTTGCCTCTCTTTTAACTCTTGAATAAGACCACCACAAGTGACAAAATATGGATCCCACTTTCCACCTTACAAAATCTTGAAGTTCTATAAAGTTACTTGTGGTGGTCTTATTGAACTTGTAAATCTTGAAAAATTATTTTGGAAAATTCATCAATAATCTTGAAAGATTCACTGACAAAATAATTGATGTTCTATAAAGTTACACCATAAATGCTTTTCAGTAAATCCCTGATCACTTAACCGGTTTATGATCATTAAATTTTCCTTAATTTCATTTGATACTCCCATAGCTTTTTTCTTTAAATTGTTTTCCAGGTTGTCTTTTATTTAAGTATTAAAGAAAACCAAAATACTGGGTTTTTTCGGGCATTTTCTTTCTGATTTGGGAAACTACTTCTGATTCTTCTTGAAATCAATTTTATAAATTATTACACTTTACAAGCTATTTTTCTCTCTTCTAAAATTAGATATATGAAACATCTGGATATTTTAAATAATTATATTTAATCAATTATTTATTAAATATCTAAATATTGAAAAATCTTTAAAATTATTGTACAGGTTATTCTTATCATTCTGACCTTAATCAAACATCAATTATTGATCAGTGAATTTTTCTCTATCTTTTGAGGCTTTGTAATTTTTTTTGATATTTTGGTCAAACCTTGACCAAAATGTTCTTTTACTTTCTCAAATTTACCAAAGTGCCCTTGAATTTCATAAATGGCAATTTGGTCCTCAATTTACGAAATTCCACTTTAGTCCCATATTTGAAATGACTTGTAAGTCCTTAAATTTTAAAATGACACTTTAATCCCTTACTTTTTCAAAATGTTGAATAAATCCTTATTTTTCCACATTTGACCAATGCCATTTTTATTCTCCTTTCCCTTTTCTCATCCTCCAGAACCTTATTTAGTTTTGAATCACTTGTTTATACTTTATATCTAGTTATCGAAAACTTAAATATTACAAATGAAGCCTTGGAACACATAAATGAAAGTTTAAAATGAGGCCCCTTTATCGTACCATCCGATAGAGAAAAAAGTGGGTGGAAGTCAAATGTAAGATTAAAAAATAAATAAATAATGAAAATAAGAGAAATGAACAATATACATAAACGATTTTCTGTACATGTGAAAACTTGAAGGGACGTTTCTTCAAATCACACACATAAAAAAGAGAAAAGCTTGACTAAGTTGAATGAGTCTTAAGGAATTTAGAAAATGCTCTAACGGGAGTCGTTAGGTTTATGAAGAAAATAAAATAAATTATTAATTACGTACACATCCTGTAATATCCACAATTTTATGTTAGCTGAATAAAGGCTAATTCGATGATTATGATGATGAATTAGAGACGAAAAGTAGAAAGCTCAAAAAGAAAGAAAGATTAAGGGCCGGAAGTTGAAAAGTTCGACTTGGCCTGAGGCACGGAGTTCCGTGTGAATTTCAAAATTAAGTATATTTGCTCTAGAAGCAATGTGAGGATGGGAAACCTTATAGAAAGGGACCCATATGTCATTTAATAAAAGACCAAGGGCATAAAGGTCTTTTAGTATCAAAAGCAAGGGCAAAATAGTAATTTTGGAAAAAGTAGAGCAAGTAAGGGCAAAATGGTAATTATGAGAAAGTTGAAGGGCATTTTGGACATTTGATAAAAGAAAAGTCAAAGTCAAAGTCAAAAAGTTAATCAGTTGACCAAAATATCAGTAAAATTTACAGATGCACAAAAGGTAGATCTCTATA
>JANTPZ010100261.1:0-16801 GCA_025593235.1 Vachellia pachyceras
TTTCTCTTTTAAACTCCTTCATTTCACTTTCATTTTGCTGTTGCTGAACGTTAAATTTTTATCTGACCAATTCACCCCCTCTTGGTCAAATCCTACTCTAACAGCAATCATGGGCTGCACATGGGCTGTAAAAATCTGTTGGAAACCTTGGTTACACTAATCAAACCGGTTACCATTCGGTTACTTCTACCGATTGCAACTTTCACCAGTAAAAGTAACTTAATTCCAATAAATCTTTTTCTACTTTTCTCAAGATATTTTCTTCCTCATTTAATCTCCATATTTCCCTTTTGAATATGGTAAATTTATTATCCCCAAAATACCCCTTGATTTCCTCAAATTTTACAGGATTATTTTATCCTGTCCAAAATCCCTGAAAACGAGCAATCGGAGAGCAAAATACTTTTAGGGCTTTAAGAATTTCTACATTTTTCACTGATACTCTAGCCCTTTTTCTTTTCCCAAAATTCCCTCTAGATTGTCCAAAATTAATTTTTGAAATAAATTACATTTCAGGGATTTTCGGTTCTTTTTCCTGATTTTCGGGGAAATCGCCTTAATCATACACGGGTAATAATTTTATTAAATACTATAAAATTCACTTTAATTTTCTATGCCTCAACTCAACTGATTGAGGTCTCTTGATACTTGAAATAATTATTTCGGCCATTAAATCTTCAAAATTCTATAAATAAAATTCTAGGCCGATTTTCAACAATCCGTCGAAACTCTGTTAATTAGTGAGTTCTGCTCAATCTTTTCGACATGTGATCAACAGTTGACTTTTTAACTTTGACTTTGACTCTGTCAAATGACCAAAATGCCCTTACACTTTCTCTTAATGACCAAAATGCCTTTTCACAGTCTAACTTTTCATAAATTCCCATTTTGCCCTTAACCTTTTTGCCCTTGAACTATTGGTTTCTAACTCCTTGAGCACTTCCCAGAAGGTCACCCATCTTGGAATTGCTCTCGGGGCGAACACGCTTATCTTACATAATCAACTTTTTCCATACTTTCTATCCGTGGGCTTTAACTTGACTTCTGACTGCTAGTTTGGCCCTTTTTAATCCAATGACCATATTGCCCTTGGTCTTTATACTTAATGACATTTATATACATGGCTTACATTCTTAGTAATCTCAAAGCCTTAGGACTAAATTGACCAGGGTCTCTTTTGTCCATTGACATCCTCTCTTTCTGTACTTTCATTTCTAGGCCTTGTCTTATCTCATATCTATCGGTTTGGTCTCTATTTCAGTTTATAGAAAATGGTGGATATTACAGTATCTTCTCCCTGAACAGCTACCCATGACTCCTCGGAAGTTTTCGGAGATGCACTTTCATCGGATGAATATTGATATCATCTCCCCTAAGCCAGCTGCTGCTCCTGCGAAGAAGAGAAGGACCACTTCTGCTACCTCTAGAAGCCAGGATGAGGCCCAGTCATCTGCTCTATAGCAGCAGCATCACTCTGTTCCATCATTTTCTCAAACAGCTTTACAAACTTTTATGCAAACAGAGTTCAGGAGAATGGGAGACGAGTCTACCATTGCTTTACATGCTGAGACTCAGAGCTACATTCAGACCATGTTACAGTCAGAAGGAGAGGTAGCCAAACACCTCCGCCAGCACCACCATCGACTGGCTCTGACCCTTCATCTTCCAAGCAGTTGTTAGCTCAGATTGACTTTTCTGCTTCTGCTCAACCTTCGAATCTTGTTCAAGCACCTCCTCCCGAGACCTCTATTCCTCATACCTCTACTACTCCTGACCTTACACCTCCATCTCCTCCTCACCCTCTTTGAGTGATGACAAAAAGGGGGAGAAGTATTCTAAGTTTAGAGGCTTTTTTTAGAGGCTGTCTCATTATGTTTTATTATAGATTTGCTTATGACTTATGATGCTTACGACCTTGAAACTTTGGTATCCATTATGATTATGTTCTTATGCTTATGATTCTTGTTCCTGAATTTCAGAATTAAAGTTTTGTCATCATCAAAAAGGGGGAGAATGTTGATGCCTTGTTTTGATGATCATAAAATTATATTTTGAAGTTATAATGGTAGGATTTGAAAATATCTATGAAATTATGAAAATTGGTTTTATAGCTCAAAACTCGAGTTTGATGTTTTGAAACTCAGGTTCTGTGCCTTAGATTTGAAAACTTTCAGCAAGAACTTGAATTTTCACAAAGAAGTTTTGGTGACTCGAGTTTCACCATTTCAGAACTCGAGTTTCATGCTTAAAATCTTCTGTCTAGGAACCTTATGTGGCAGAACTTGAGTTACTGGTTTGAAGAACTCGAGTTTCCCCAAAACTTTCAAAGCAAACTCGAGTTTCGAGCTTCAAGTTATAACAACTCGAGTTCAAGGATTATAGAACTCGAGTTTCGAGCTTTTGAATTACTATGAAAGACTTTGCTACATTAGAACTCGAGTCACAGGGTTTCACAACTCGAGTTCCAAAACTGTTTTGCAAAACTTGAATTGAAAACTAGAAGTTTTAGCATTAGAGTTTTAACAACTCGAGTTCCATGTTTTATAAAACTCAAGTTTCATGCCTTTCTCAAATTATTGACCAACTCTTTTTATACTCAAGTCATGCTTATTCAAAATTCAAGTTTCATAACATGATTTCATAACTTGCATTCTGAACTCGAGTTTCAAATAAGAGTTCCAAAACTACATTCTTAAACTTTCAATGTAAACTCGAGTTTCCAACTTAAGGTTTTCTAAACTCGAGTCTGGTATTATGAAAACTTGAAGTTTCATTACATGACTTTTCAAATTGATCAGAACTCATGAAATAGAACTCGAGTTATGAGAATCCTTGAACTCAAGTCCTACCTCTATCTGACAGCAGCATCTAACACTGAACTTTACTCTTTACCAAATCTTTCCTTACTCATGTCTTAACTTTTAAAAACTTACCTACAACTATAAATGCACGATTACTAACATATGAAACAGGTATAAGTGTGAAGCTGAAGATCTCCGACATACAAGATAGAATTAATACATTCTCAGACTCCACCGTCGTCAAAGGAAAGCATTTATTACAGCATTTAATGCACACCAGCCAGAGACAATGGCTATTCAATCTGAGTAACGGATAGTTTTACTCTCTCTAACAGACATATTAAATAACTTCAACTATAAATAGAGAAACATTAAATACGAAAGAAGACGACGACCAACTAATCTATTGTTCATACGCTTACTATCTTCTGTAATATTCAAAATACTCTATGAGCTTTAGTGATTAGCACATGTACTCTTTTGAGAGTTTAACCTTGTGATTCATTCTTGTACTCTTGAGAAACTCAAGGTCGAGGCCTTGAGATTATTGGGCTGTGAGTTTGCTAATAAATAGAGAGTGGAGGCCTCTATTTTCTTGCAAATAGTAAGGGGGAGTTTGACTCCTTGGTTGTAAAGGCTCGAGGACCTAGATTGATTATCATTAGTGGATTGCAAATCTTAGAAGAGCTCTGATGACTGGACGTAGTTCAGAGAGGACAGAACTAAAATAAATCACCATGTCCATTCTTCCTCTGCACTCTCGGTGACTTCATTTTAATTTCTGTGATTTGTGTTTTAATTTTAAAAAGTGACCAATTCACCCCCTCTTGGTCAAATCCTACACTAACAAATGATAGGAGAATTAAATTTCTTTCTTGGACTTCAACTCAAGCAAAGAAAGAATGGCATCTTCATTAGCCAAACCAAGTATTTGAAGAAGCTGCTAAAGAAGTTTGTAATGGATCAATGTAAAAGTGCTGATACACCTATGAGTTCAACGGTACTTCTTGATGCAGATGTGAATGGGAAAGCTTATGACATCAAAAGATATAGAGGGATGATTGGATCATTGCTCTATCTCACAGTAAGCAGACCAAACATCTAGTTTATTATGGGAATGTATGTAAGGTATCAAGCAGCACCTAAAGAATCACATGTTGAAAATGTGAAGAGGATTTTCAGATATCTTGTTGAAACCATTAAACTTAGTATTTTGTATCCAAAAGGAGAAAATAAGAAGCTAATTGCCTACTCAAACTCAGATCATGGTGGATACAAAATAGATAGAAAGAGCACAAGTGGTCAATGCCAATTTGTAGGAGGAGATTTGGTGTCTTGGTTAAGCACGAAGCAATTAATTGTGTCTTTATCCTTAACAGAAGTTGAATATATTGATGCTGCAAGCTGTTGTTCTCAAGTACTATGGATGAAATAGCAGCTTCAAGACTTGGGAATGGTGTTCAACGAAATTCCTATTTACTATGACAACACCAGTACCATCAGCCTTGCAAAGAATCATGTACATCACTCTCAGACCAAACACATTGATATTATACATCATTTCATCCGAGATCATATGCAACGGAAAGATGTTAAAGTTGAGTTCATTCCAACACATCTTCAAGTAGCTGACATTTTCACAAAATCCTTGGCCAAAGAATAATTCATAAACATTATAAGGGAATTATGAATGGTAAATCCCAATGAATTGTAAGTAAAATGTTGATTTATTATTGTTTTGATAATTAATAGTTACTAACTTAAGCTTCGGAGTGTTTTGACAAAGTTTTCCAGGTATCGAGTAAATACTTGCAGTATCAAAAGCTGAATGCTCGAGCAATAGGATCAAGTTTTGGAAATGAGATTCAGTACTCAAGCATAAATATTGCAATACTTGAATATTGAGAGTAAATGAGAGAATTTGGAGCAGCATTAGAATTTCTCGAGAAATGTGTGGAAGCACAAGTAATATTCGAGCATTCAATCTCATTTTCCCTTCAGTACTTGAACCCTAACTCTTGAGCACTCTCAAATCCTCTCAACCCCGAATCGTTACAACTGCTCCTAAATCATTACAACTCTTCCCAGTAACTGATTTTCGGCCAAACCCCTCTATATTTAAACCTATTACTCCAAATTTACTCTACATTTGGTCAAAAATATCAAGCATCGTCGATAACGTCTCCTCACTTCTTTCTCTCTATTTTGATTAAAATCAAGCAATGGCTCATACCAAAGTTATTAATGGCACTTTGAAAGGTAAAAAAACTGCTTCTCCTACTCCATCTCAATCCAAATCAACCACTTCATCCATGAAAGTTAGGATTACTAAGCCTTTCGTAGAGACAGTGACTCAAACGGTTCAGAAATCGAGCGCTGGTAAGCCCAAGTAAATTCTAAAGGACAAAGGAAAGGTCCCCATGGTATCTGGCTCTCAATCTATACCTACTGCTGCTGCACCATCAGATTCTAAAGCTGAGAGCATCTCTCCTAGCAAAATGACCTCCTCTTCAAAGTATAAGCCACGGGAAAGAGGAAAGAAGAAAATGTCTAAACCAGAACTTCCCATAGGACTTCATAACTTCAACGGTATATATCACTAATCTTTCTAAGTATGAATCTAAGTTGAAGAGTTGCCCCTTATACCCTGTGTATATGTTGATTTGAAAGAATTGGATGGGTTTGGTTTTAAGGTGTCTGAGTTTCTTGAGCACTATAGACCTCTAATAGAAATTAAGGATGATTTCTCTCCTGATATGGTTAGAATTTTCTACAATAATATGTATTCCACTTCTGTAAAAGATGACAAGGAAGAAATTATTTCTTACTCAATGGTTACTAGGATCAGAGGGAAAGATATTATTATTACCCCTGAGTCCTTGAATGCTTTACTAGGAACAAATACATATGTGGATAGTTTGACAAACTTTTCTGAGTAAGAAATTCATAATTTGTTGAGGCAGTTTATCTTTTGAGCCCTCTGCCATGCCCCCCTCAAAAGGATCATTCACTACATCTATTCTAGATGTCAAGTGAATAAGAGTGGGAATTACACTCATTTGGCTTACATGGACTATCATAACTTGGCATGGATCTTGAACAAGGAGAATAGAAACATAGCTGAAATGGTGTTCAATGAGATGTGGAGATTTGTATTCTCGGGTTCCAAGAGGATTACTATGCCCTATCCTTGCTTAGTGTCTTACATCCTGAACCAACTTCACATTTGGCCTATTCTAGACAAAGTGGCAAAACCTGTGAAGTTTGGATAGGCTCATATACATAGAATGAATATAAATATGATAGATCCTTAGGGGCAACATAATAATAAGAAGAAGAAGGCTACATTTGCTGCATCTCAAGGACATGATGAGGCTCAGTCTTTTGCACCTTCTCATCCATCATCGGCTCCCTCTTTTGCTCATGCTGCCATGTAGCAATATATGGAGATAGAGTTCAGGAGAAGGAGTGAGGCTTTCATGACTACCTTTCATGCTCAGACTCAGGAGTACCTCAAGAATGCACTAAAGGTAGTAGGAGATTACTTTTCTGGGAGGTCACTAGATGTTGCAGTCACATCTCTGTCCAAGGATCTCATTACCTTCAGAGATGTTTTCTTCGAGAAGTTTGATACTTTGTAGAGCATGGTGAATGGTTTGGATAGCAGGGTGGCATCCATTGAGCAATTCACTAGAGCATCAAATACCACCTTGCTCTGCTCCTGCTCCAGCACCTCCACCTTCTCACTCCCTTGATGATCCACCTATAGATGCTATCTTAGCCATGATTGACTTCTCTTCTTCCATTCTTAACCCTGAGCCGCAACCTATTCCTGCTCTACCTGTTTCTTTTATGCCTCCTACCGAGCCCTCTACTACTCCTGATGTCCCTGATTCCTCTTCTCAGTGACCCTTTGTAACATACCTTATTAACCTTCTTAACTTCCTTTTATATTGATTTGGAACCAAAGTGAAGCCTCAAATAGCTTACAAAGTCCAAAAGAATCAAAATGAAAACTTTCAAGTTTTCTTGGTTACTATTCACAGCTTTTTGGACCAACTTTGAAAATTCATAACTAATTATAGAAAAATCAAAATTGTGTGGTTCCAATTTCTATTTGAAGCTTATAAGTTCCTCTATAAGAGAAAAATACTAATTGGGTCATTAACTTGCCCAATTGATACAGTTTAATGCGCAAAGATGTACTGTTCAATTGGTAATTTTTCAATTTTCCCAGGTTTTTCTTGATTTTCTTCAAACTTTGCAATGCCATAACATTCTGCACAAAACTCCAAATCCAGTGTTCTTTGGCTTGTTTTAAAGATTGTAATGTGAACTAGTTTTCTGAAAAAGTTCAACTTATTTGGAGTCCATTTGCTCTGTTTCACAATAGGTCAAAGTATGGGATTTGACCAATTTTACATTTACCAATTAGTCAAACTTGTTACTTTCTAACTTCATAATTTGACATACTAACTTCTAAGCTTCTTTTTATCATGAACAACCATGAACTCGAGAACTCTTAAAGCATACATTAGCTACTTCATGGAAACCAAACATGCATGAGTTTAGGTTACATATTACATAACAATCCTTAATCAAAATAACATTAAATTTACAACATCAAACCATAATCATAAACATATACAAATCTTGCTTCATACATCATTCACTTTCTCCTTACCCTTTAATGAGCTTCCACCTAAAAATGGTTAGTGGGGGAGAATGAGATTTTGGGAAATCTCAATAGCAAAACTTTCTAACATATTTAATAAATTAATGCATGACATTGTTTCAAACATAAGTGTGAATGCATGATGATGAAATAAATGTGCAACATGAGACATGTATATGCATATGGCCATAGCCCACCAAGCACATATTCATGCTTTCATTCTCATAAATTAAGTCATGCACAATTACACAACAATTTAGTTTAAGTTAGAAGGTCTTGCTACCTTTTTCCTTTAGCTTTCCTTAACTTTTCTTGAGTTCTAAAGCATTCTTGATGACTCTTTCCAATGGGCTCCATGAGTTCTTCACTTCCTAAGCAACATTTAAAAGTATAATCATCATTCTCAAGTCATAAACTAGCCAAGAGAATTACCAAAAACGCAATGTAATTCCCCTTTCTCTTTTAAAGAATTCTAGAGCTTGGAAACTTGTCTTAATGATTTCTAATGCTTCCCAAAACTTGTGCTCCCTTTTACCCTACACAAAATCTCATTTTAAAGCCATTGGCTGCATTAAAATCATCAAATTCCAGCTCCTTCCCACTGATCTTGGTCTGAACGAAAAACAGAACAAGTTGAAAAAAAAATGATTTTCAACTTCTTTCAACTTCTTACTTCACATACTTACATACTCTTATTCCTAAACCAATTTCCATGCATTATCTCGTTCAAAACATCACTTCCTTTCCAAATGAAAAATTGGACAGCATCTCCCCTTAGGGTTTCATGATTCCCAAAATTTATACAAGCTTCAAACCAACATAAAACATACACCAACAACTCCTTAACTTGCCTAGAGTTGTTTGGTACTAATTGTGTGATCTAAATCTCTATCTTCCTCATTTTCTTACTCAAGAACCAGAATTTTTCAGCAGCCAAATCCACAATAATCATGAAAATAAGATTCAAGAGGAGAGGCTAGAGATCAAGAATATAGAAGATTTCAAGCCTTAAACCCAAGTTTACCTTGAATTTTGAGTGAATTCTTTCTTTTGTTCTTGAGATATGAAAGATGCCTCATCTTCTCTCTCTTTGCTTTAGTTTTGCATGAATAATGGCTGAAGAGGATGAAGAAAATATGATTTAATTCATGTGGAAATTGGTTAGAAGGCTAGGATTTAAACTTAACAATTAAGTTTAGTCTAAAGGTGGAGATTTAGGCACCTCTTTGTCAAGTTTTGGCTTCTCATTGTTTCATTAAAAGTGGCTAATAATTGCTGTAACTAAGGGGTAAAAATCTGGTTAGACTAACCAAATTGAATCTCATTCAGTTACTTTTACCGATTACATTTTTTACCTGTAAACATAATTTTATTCCGGTAAATCTTTTTCTACTTTTCTGGAGATATTTTCTTCCTCATTTAATCTCCATATTTTCCTCTTAAATATGGCAAAATTATTATCCCCAAAATACCCCTTGATCTCATCAAAATTAAAAGGGTTATTTTATCCTGTCTAAAACCCCTGAAAACGTATAATCGGAGGGCAAAATACTTTTAGAGCCTTAAAAATTTCTATATTTTTCACTGATACTCTAGCCCTTTTTCTTTTCCCAAAATGCCCTCTAGATTGTCCAAAATTAATTTTTGAAATAAATTATATTTCGGGGATTTTTGAGTCTTTTTCCCTCTAATCGGGAAAATCGCCTCAATCGTATATTGGGCAATAATTTTATTAATTACTATAAAATTCACTTTATTTTTCTATGCCTTGAACTCAACTGATTGAAGTCTCCTAATACCTCAAATAATATTGTTGGCCATTAAATCTTCAAAATTTCTATAAATAAAAATCTAGGCCAATTTTTAGTAATCTGTCGAAACTATATTAATCACTGAGTTCTGCTCTATCTCTTGGGTATCTGTGAATTTTTCTGATATTTTGGTCAACGGTTGACTTTTGACTTTGACTTTGACTTTGTCAAATGACCAAAACGCCCTTACACTTTCTCTTAATTACCAAAATGCCCTTACACTGTCTAACTTTTCATAATTTCCATTTTGCCCTTAACTTTTTCACCCTTAATCTTTTAATTAATGACCTTTGGGTCCTTCCTAGAAGGTCACCCATCCTGACACTACTCCAGGGTGAGCACGCTTAACTGTAGAGTTCTCATAAAATTTCTCTCGCTGAGCCAAGTCTGACTTTGGATTATTCAGCCCATCGACGTCATCTTTTTCAGTGCTTTCTATTTGTGGGCTTTAACTTAACTTCTGACTATTGGTTTGGCCCTTTTCATCCAATGACTATATTGCCCTTGATCTTTATACTTAATGACATTTATGTCCTGCCTTATATTCTTAGTAATTTTAAAGCCTTAGGACTAAATTGATCACGGTCTCTTTGGTCCATTGACATCTTCTCTTTCTATACTTTTATTTCTAGGCCTTGTCCTATCTCATAACTATCTGTTTGGCCTCTATGTCAGTTTATAGAAAAGGGTGATATTACACCCTTCTTGCTGATGACAAAAAGGGGGAGAGAAGTTAGAATTTGTTCGGCTGTATGTTTTTTCTTCTGACCTTTGTATTTATGTTATCCTTGTATAATGTTGAACTTTGTATGGTTTATGCTATAGAAGTTGCATTATGATAATATCATATATTATTGCACTTGAAGTTCAGTCTTCTCATTCCATAATTCTCATAATTTCTTATTTATGATTTTGTCATCATCAAAAAGGGAGAGAATGTTAATACCATGTTTTGATGATAACAAAATTTATGTTTTATGTGTTAAAGGAATTATGAAGTTGAAAAGTATTTTTTACCTTTGAATTCTTGAACTTGGCATACTTCAAACTGTTTTTCAAAGTTATGTCAGTGCTTTCTGAAAATGCTCGAGCAATATGTCAAAGTATTGCTAATACTCAAGCATTGGAACTCAATGCTCGAGTACTATGATTTGAAACTTATGTTTTTTAACAATACTTTCACTCAGTACTCGAGTAAAACTTTCAAGCATTACCAATGTCGATCTCACGAGGCCATTACCCTCTCCCCCAAAAGAGCTCTCATGAGGGTGTGCAGCGCTCTTGCTTATATAGCCTAATACCCACTAGCATCCATCCGATATGGGACTTCACGGTCATCCCGTGATAGGCTCCCCCGACCAACCTGCGATCATCCTCGGCGCAGGGCCCACACATCACATAGGCCCTATGAGGTCTGGCTCTGATACCACTTCTTACATGGCCATTATCCTCTCCCCCAAAAGAGCTCTCATGAGGGTGTGCAGCGTACCCACTTATATAGTCCAGCACCTCCTCGCGTCCATCCGATGTGGGACTTCACTGTCATCCCGTGACATCGAGCATTAGCACCCAATACTCGAGCATCGGGTTCTGAACAAAAGGTTTTATGCAATGCTTTCACTGAATACTTCAAGCGCAATAGGAAGTATTTTGAAAGCTCTAGCACTGGTACTCAATGCTAGAGCATCGAGCTTAAATGAAAGGACCTCAGATAGTGCTATCAGTCAACATTTCAAGCATTGGCTGAAAGTATAGCCAATGATCGAGAAAGAAGATACAATGCTAGAGTATTGAGATTTTTATCACTGCTGTCAGTCAATACTTCAAGCATTGCCTGGAAGCATAGCCAATGCTCGAGCACTAGAAACACAGTGCTCGAGTGTTGAGGATTTTTACTCTGTGCTGTCAAGCAATACTCCAGCAAAGGTCTCCAGCAGAGCCAATGCTCGAGCATTAAGCTACATTGCTCAAGTATTGAAGGTTTTTTACATAGTGCTGGGAGAAAATGCTGTAAGCACCACCAAGGCTCGAGCACTAGAATCCAATGCTCAAGCATCGAGCCCAAAATTCTTCTATTCACTTATGCTTTCTGAAAATTCTCCAGCAAGCTGTGCTAACACTCATAATGCTCGAGTACTATGACCTGGCACTCGAGTATTGAGGCTTTCAAAACTTCTTTTAAATATTTGTACAGAAGCTCGAGTAGCCTTAAGAAGCATTGTTAGTGCTCAAGCACTGTGTTTTATTACTCGAGTATCCAAATATTTTTCAAGTGCTTTCATCTTATGCTCCAGCATTGAATCATAGCATTGAGATTTTCTTTGAAACATTCATTGCAATACTTAAGCATTGAAGTGCTACGCTCAAGCACTGCTTTATTTGACAACTTTGCTTCTAACACACTTCACCTACGCTCTGCAGAAACTTTCTTTACTTGCATAACAACTTTTTAAATGCTAACTGCCCTCATAAATGCAAGAAGCTTGACTTATGGAATAAGGAATGAGGAGCAGATAAAATCTCAAATGTGAAGCTTTTAACGTTCGTCTGCCACCTTTGTCACTGATAATTCAAGCTTCATTAATTACACCATTAATGGCGAAGTAGACTAGCTAGTGAAAGTGAGTAATGGATAATAATGGAGTCTAATGACTAATTCATTACTCCTCACCTATAAAAGCTTAAACATCCAATACAGAGAAAAAAGATGAACATTGTAATTATCCTATGACATTTATTACGTTCTTTGTAAATCATTCAATTTGCTTCATGAGCTCAAGTACTTGCTACCCACTATTTTTGATAGAGTTTATCTTGCAAATTGTTATTGTAAATCTGTAAGAAACTCAAGGTTGATGCCTTGAGCTTGTTGGGCTAAAGTTGAGTTGTAAAATAGAGCGTGTGAAACTCTGTTCTAGTGAAAAGTGTAAGGGGGAGTGACACTCCATTGTAAATGGCTTGTGGAGCCTTTGATTGTTGCAGATAGTGAATTAGGAAATCTTAGAGGTTCTCCGAAGACTGGACGTAGGTCAAGAGGACCAAACCAATATAAATCTTCTGTGTCATCTTCTCTCACTTTGTTTACTCGGTGGCAGTGTTTTAATTTTAAAAAGTGACCAATTCACCCCGTCTTGGTTAAATCCTTTACTAACAAACTGAAATTTTGATCAAATGAATAGTAACTTGAGAAGAGTTTCGCAATTTCACTTCTTTGGTCATTTCAAGCTAGGTAAGGCCTAAAAGTGGTTCAATATAGATATAATATGAAACTAATGAGGTAAAGTAAGGAGTGTTACAATATGAGCCTACAAAGTCGCACAAAAAATAGCCCAACAAAGCTAAAATGTCAAATATTCATTCAATCTAAATCCAACAAGTATTCTATGGAGGATAAATGTGTACATGTATATATACAAATTCACACACATATATATATATGTGTGTGTGTGTATACATTTCATATATATGTATATTATATTACATACATATGTAATATATATGTATATGTATTTTGTATATATAGTATCACTACTGCAGATTATCATTTTTACTACGAAATTCGCGTCCTTTTTTTAAATAGGGAGTAAAAAATGAAGGTTGTGGCATTTTTTAAATTATAAGACAGAGGGGGATTATTTAGGGTGCCTTTAGGGGCCCTATATTAGAGATAGGGCGCCTAAAGGCACCCTTTAGGCGCCCTATATGTGTGTTAGGGTGCCTAACCCTTTAGGCGCCCTATCTAAGCCACCCTTATAAGCTTTAGGCATCTTACTCGAGGGAGCACTTGGAGCAATTGATACCTAAGAAAAGAGGAGGCTGAACGATAGAAGAACGATGGATGTGCGTGAGAGAACCGGAGAGCAGCTAGAAGAGGAAGATAAGCAGCTGGACAAGCTAAGAGACTGGAGCTGTGGAGGCGTCGAATGCGAGAGGAGCATCGACTGTAACACCTCTTACTAATCCCTCTTAGCTTCCTTTATGATGATTTGGAACCAATTAAAGGCCCCAAACAATTTACGATGTCAAAAGGGACCAAATTGAGAACTTTCATTTTTAAGAAAGTACTATTCACAGTTTTTCAACCCAACTTTGAAAATTCATAACTAATTCTAGAAAAATCAAAATCGAGTGGTTCCAACTTCTATTTGAAGATTACAAATTCTTTTATGAGGGAAAAATACTCATTTGAACAGTAACTGGTCCAATTGGTACAGATTCTTTTGTGAAAATGTACTGTTCATATGGTAATTTTTCATTTTTCCAGGATTTTCTGTGATTTTTCACCAATTTTGGACAGTCATAACTTTCTGGACAAAACTCCAATTTCAGCGATCTTTATCTTGTTTTAAATCTTGCAATGCGAAATATTTTTCTATAAAATTTCAAATCATTTGAAGTTCATTAAATTTTTTTTGTGATAGGGCAAAATAGGGGAAATGACCAACTTTACTTCCAGCACTTGGTCAAATTTCAACCCTACTTAAATTCATAAATCATCATTTTGATTTCTAAACCTTTCTTAACCATATTAACCTTTGTAATTAGGCATTCTCAAGTATACACTATTTATCATAAGTCCATGATACATAAACAAGTCATATTATATGCCACATTACACTTTAAACATCACCACATAAAGTCCATAACATAATTCACAACATTACATATCCACTTTGCTTCAAGAATCAATCACTTTCTCCTTACCCTTGAGTGTGCTTCCACCTAAAAATGGTTAGTGGGGGAGGGTGAGATTTTTGGAAATCACAGTAGCAAAACTTTCTAACATACATCATAAAATTGCATGACAACTTTCAATATAAGTGTGAATTCATAAAAGTGCAACATGTAACAATAAAATGCGTATGGCCATAGCATACAAAAGCATGTATTCACACTTTCAATCATCACAAATTTTCAACACAAGTCATACATAATTCATATACATTTTCAAAGCAATTAAGCTTAGGGTTAGAAGGTCTTGCTACCTTGTGTCTTTAATTTCCCCTTAATTTGAATGCTCTCTTGTTTGCTTTGGGGATCACTCTCTTGCATCAAACTTTAGCCTACACAGTTGTCAACATTATGGCCATCAATTACAAGCCATTACCAAGACAAAAATCATTATAAAACTCCTTGATACTATCTCTTGAACCTTAAGAACCTTCAAACCCCAAACTTGTCTCTATGATTTTCTAATGCTTCCATAAACTTGGGGTCACTTATACCCTACACAAAAACTCATTTTAAGCTCATTGGAAGCATCAAAATCATCAAAACAATTCATCCTCACCACTTTCCAGCTTAAGCTGAGACAATTTCCCAAACAACCAACAACATGAATTTTCAACTTTCAACACTTCTATCATCATATTCTTATGCTCAAGCTCATATTCATGCATGGTAAAGCTTGATTCTAACTCTTATATCAAGTGGAAAATTGGGCAACACTTCCTCTATTTATGCATGATTTCCCAATTTTACAAAAACATGAAAACAACTCAATCAACAACAATAACAACATCAATATGCTCCATACAACTCAAGGAGGCTTTTGCAACAACTTAATGGCTCTAAATCCCTCTCTTTCTCACTTTGCTCTCAAGAACCCTAAGCTATGGAACTTGAGAAAGAGGGCTCAAATCAAAATTTGAAACCATGGAAGTTGAAGAGAAGATCACAAGGAAGAGATTGGTATATACCAAAAGGTGTCTTGCTTGCTTACCTTGAATTTCTTGGAGCTTTTCTTCCTCTTGGTGTTATTCAATGGCGTCATTTTGCTCTCCTATGGCTGAAGAAAGTGGTGCAAAAATAAGGGAGGAAGAGGAAGAGTTATGATTTAATTAATTCTACACTTTAAGATTAATGGCCAAAATGGCCTTACACTTTCTCTTAATGACCAAAATGCCCTTTCACAGTCTACTTTTCATAAATTCCCATTTTGCCCTTATCTTTGCCGCCCTTGATCTTTTGGTTTCTGAACCCTTGGGTAACTTCCCAGGAGGTCACCCATCCTGAAATTGCTCCATGGACGAGCACGCTTAACTTTACTATTCCTACCGGCTTTCATCCACTGGGCCAAATATGATTCTGCGACTTACGGCCCAACAGCATCAACTTTTTCCGTATTTTCTATCCGTGGGTTCTTACTTGACTTTTGATTACTGGTTTAACCCTTTTTATCCAATGACCATATTACCCTTGGTCTTTATACTTAATAACATTTATGTCACTGGCTTACATTCTTAGTAACTTCAAAGCCTTATGACTAATTTGACCAGGGTCTCTTAAGTCCACTGACATCTCCTTTTTCTGTACTTTTATTACTAGGCCTTGTCTTATCTCCCAACTAACGATTTGGCCTCTATATTAGTTTACGGAAAAGGGTGGATATTACATCGATGGCGCTGGTGTGGGCTGTGAGTGTTGGTTGCACGGAGAGCTGTCGCCTGGAATATTGAATGAAGCCGAGATAGTAGGCATCGCCTGGTGCAGAGAGCGTCAGAGGGAGCTAAAGCAGTTGGTGTTTGGGCGCTCAACATCTCAGATCGAAGGAGGAGAATGCTGGACTGAGGCGACGATTGTGCAGAGGTGTCGACAGTGTAATTGAGAAAGAGAAAACTCATGAGGTGTCGAGAGAACTGACTGTTCACACTCCTTATGGTACATGAACTGATTGTCTTATTATTTTCTCACATACCGTAACTAGAGTTGTTTTGGCAATGAGGTACATTTTTTCCATTTTCATTTTGTGTATAATCCACCTTTATTCCTATTGCTTATTTCTATTTTATTGTTGATGAAATTGTTGGATTATATTGTTGATATTTTCTACAATTTGGGAGGTCGAATTTTGTTTTTAAAATTTTGGTATGTCTTACATTGTGGGGAAATGCTGCCCAAATTCTTTTATGCTATTAATATGTCCAAATAATTGTATTTTGACTCGACTTATTGTTGTGAAATGGGTAGTTAAAATTATGTCACTTGATGAAATGGGTGATTGATAAAATGAATTTGGCATGAGACAACAAATTGTTGACTATGTAAAAGGGAGATGCTACCGAAATTTTTTAAAAATAAGTAACAAATCATTCATTTGTTAAGCCATATATATATGTCGTTCTAAAAATAATTCTAAACCCGATTGTTGTTAAAAATGGTTTAGGTAGGTGGTGTAATATCTACCTTTTCTGTAAGCCGACGTAGAGGCCAAATCGATAGTTATAAGATAAGACAAGGCCCAGAAATAAAAGTACAAAAAAGGGAGATGTCAGTGGAATTAAGAGACCCTGGTCAGATTAGTCCTAAGTGTAATATCCACCTTTTCTGTAAGTCGACAGAGAGGCCAAATCGATAGTTATAAGATAAGACAAGGCCCAGAAATAAAAGTATAGAAAAAGGAGATGTCAGTGGAATTAAGAGACCCTGATCAGATTAGTCCTAAGGCTTTGAGATTTCTAAGAATATAAGCCAAGGACATAAATGTCATTAAGTATAATGACCAAGGGCAGTAT
>JANTPZ010100264.1:0-10423 GCA_025593235.1 Vachellia pachyceras
ATGACTTTCTTTATAATTGTTGTTTATGTTGATGAAACTCTTGAATAGCATGCATAAACGGTAAATTGTTTAAAGAAAGAATTTGAGATGAAGGATATTGGTAGGAATAAAATTTCGCCTTGAATTACAAATTGAATATTTGAAAAAAATGAAATTTTTGTAACTCATACATTAAAGGTCTTAAGGCATTTGTGTATGGATAAATCATATTCAACATGTGCTTCAATGCTCATAAGATCTACAGAGGAGGATATAGATTCTTTTATACTTTGGGAAGGTAATCATGAATAAATGCTTGGTCTAGAAGTATCTTATCCTAGTGGAATCGAAGTGTTTATGTATTTAGCTAGTGACACATAACTTGATATATCATTTGTTGTTAATTTATTAGCATGATATAGTTATTTACCAATAAAAAGTTATTGCAACAAAAAGATATTGGAATAGAGTGATGCATATTTCTTATTGCCTTAATACAAAGATGGGATTATTTTATCTGCATTCACATGTTGATCTTGTCAACAATGCAAATAATATATTCTTGTATAATCCACGTACATGTCAGTGGATCACAAATGGATATTTGTCACATGCCCTTCAAATATATATGGTGAAATTAATACCCAAATAATCTATTATCATGAAAATATGGCATATTTGTTTATTAAATCACTTTCTGTTACAATATTTGAGAAGCTTATTCATAATATTGGATTTTACAAACTCAAATATATCGACTAATGTTGTCAATAGGCCGAGTTGATAGAAGCTATACTATTTTTTCCCCTTTGTTTATGGTTTTGTCCTATTAGATTTTTCTAGCAAGGCTTTTAATGAGATAATATTGGATAGTGAATCAATGAATGTTACTCTTTCTTTGGGAAAAAGCTTAGGTCAAGTTACATATATTCATTATATTAATTTTTTCAATCACGTATGAACTTATGTTCTATTTTTTCATTTAGATTTATAATTAAATGATAATATTTTAAAATTAGGATACATAGTCATGTGTGATTGGAGAACTTGATGTAACAAGTATAAGAAACTTGATTTAAGTATAGTCAGTTTCTATTACTAGAATTTTTACAATAGAAATTCCCTGGTTAAAGTTTTTTAATAAGACAACTTTTTTTGGTTAAAAATGAGGCACATTCTTATATAATAGACATCTAAAGGGAAATGTTATTAACATTATATTATAAGGATGTTCATTCATGAATAGTAAGTAGGAGCTTTTATTGCATAACTCAAATGATCCAAAATGAACATTCATGTAAACTTATGTTGCTGTTTAGTTCATGTAACTCTTGATTTAGGTTTGAAGGCCTACAAATAAAAGAATATGTAATACTCATTGTGTCATCTAAGTGAATAAATATTACTCCTTCCCTTTCTTTTATCTCCCTGTCTTATTCATCTGTCTTATATCTCCTATCAAATCTCTTATTTTCATCACATGAATTAATGTTTCAGGATAAAAATCGGCATTATTTAAACCTTGATCTTACTTCTACTCTCTTTTATTAGCTAGTTATGTCACCAATAAGGGTAACTCATGTTATAACTTGATGAAATGATACTTGCTTTTTCAAAAAATGTTTTGTCCAATAAAAATTTTTTGGGCTGAAAACGCGCTTTTGGGCCTATGGTGGGGTCATTGCGCCCAATCATGGGATAGGCCTGGCCCAAGAAAACATTACTGGGCAGTTGGAGTTGAGACGGCGTCGTTCGGACATCTTGCAAGAGATTTCGTCTGAGAAGATATTAACCGAAGTGGAACACGATGAGCTCGAAAAGCGACTCTGTATGTTCGGATTTGCTGCGTGACTTCAGCGAAGTGGGAAAGCTTAGTGATGGCGACGGTGGATCCTCCGAAGACCGATTCCGATAGGGAGTTGGATGCTGTTCCTAGCGTTAATCAAGCTGCTGATGCTAACTCTATGACCAATTCTTCAAATGCTTTAGTCCCCGCGCCTCCCAGTACTCCGGTTGTTTGCCTTCTGCGCTTCGCTGGCGACTCCGCTGCCGGTGCTTTGATGGGATCCATCTTTGGCTATGGTCTCTCTCTCTTCCCCTGCCTCGCCTCTTTTGCTCGTTTAGTGTTGCTTATCATTTCTTAATTCTGAGGTTTCATGCTCAATTGTTTGGTTTAATATGCTATGCAATCTGACGCTGCTGAAATTTCTTGGTAACTTAGCTTTTTCTTGGAGGCCAACTGGTGGGACATGAGAATATGGAAAATGGAAATAATGTGTTTGGACTTGATAAATTCTGTAGTGCTGAAATTTATGATTCTTTATTGATTTGTTTGTGGGGGTAGGCTAATTGGAATTAGTGGCAGCGAACAAATTCTTGGATCCAGTTGTTCGTGGGTTTGTTTAGTGGTCCAGTTTGCTTAATGTATTTGGGATAGAGGAAATTGGTTCAGCACATTTTACTCCGGCAATTCCATTTTCTTTTTTCCTTTATCAACTCTACTGGTCGAATACGGTTATAATCCTGACTTTGGACTGTCTCGTGTCTAGACTTTTCTTACCTGTATGAAATGCCAGGAGGTATACACAAGGTTTTCTAGTCTCTCAAGTTATTTCAACTTGATATCAGACCAGCACTATATTTCTGGCTACTTGTTGTTTGGATCGGGAAACCACTTGCTGAAAATCTAACAGTTATGATGTTTGTTGTATAATGTGCATTTTGTGTGAGGACAATGGTAATTCCTTGATTTAAATTGCATGAGCTATGAGATCCTTGCTTCTTGTGATTTTCTTGGTAAACCATGGGTCTTTTGCTGTTTTCCCCCAGTATTTCTTATGTCGTCTTTCCAATATCACAGTATTAGCTATCACTTCAATTGGCAGATTTCATGTCTAGGCTTTGTAGTAGTCTGATGGAGCAAGGCAAGCAGCTTGTTCCATTATTTTCCCTTCTCACATTGACTACATATTATTAACTTTTCTCCCTTTATCTTAGCCTTTTATTGCTTGAGTTTTACTGGATTGGTTCAACAATAGTGCCGCTATTTCCTTTCCTGAACTTCATTGACTGCATGTCCCGGAAACAAAATTCAGTTTTTAAAATCCTGACATATCAGCTAGAGAATTGAACTAACTTGTCCTTTATTTACGGATAGGTTTTGTTCTATGTATGCTACTATAACTAGGCAAAAATACATGGAGTCTCCTTCAAAATATTATTGTGCAATTTACCTTCCTCAACTTTTAAATTTGACACCCTAAACTTTTAAATTGTGCAACTTAATCTTTCTGTTCATAATTCTATCCAAAACCTAAATTGAGATTGCACAGATAATGTTTTGCCTCATCATCTTTGGCCTGCTTATGTGGAATTTGGTCTCAACTCAGATGACAAAACACCCTTTTTCTCAACCAGATTTATCATCTACATTCATTTGTTTTGCTCTGTCTTCTTGAAGGCATAGCCTAAGCTTCTCTGTTATTCCTTTCTTTGCCTCTCTAAATCACTTGTGCATCAGATGTGTCATTATTTGGTAATCTCTAAAAAATGTAATGCAACAGAAACTTAAACAGAAAGAAATGGGTTTAGTCTAACTTATCTATCACAAATAGAAAAGAATCTATTAGTAGTCTACTCAATGGTGGAGTTTGTGGGGCAACCAAGGGGTGCCATTGTCCCCCTGAAGATTATAATTTTTTCTTGATATTATAGTAGTATTTTACATTTTGGCTGCCCTAAAAAAATTTATGAAAACTACTTTAGGTAGAAAAACATGTTTAATGATTTCTGTTGATACTGGAAGAGTTAACAAGGGGTAATTTGTCAAAAAGTGAATAAAAAAAGACTTTATAACTTCTACAAACTATTGGCATAATTGACCTTTTGTAGATAAATTTTAAAAATTTGAATCTTTTGGCACATGAATCTCATAATATTGCAATTTATCTTCCTTGACATTTTTCGTAGAGTTTCTTAACAAGATCGCAATTGTCCCTATCATTAAATGGCTTTAATGAATCTTTCCAATGCAAAGTTGTGCTCTCCTAGAAAAGGTTACTTCTTTTAATATGGAGGTCATTTGCTTGAGGTTTCCTATCAAATTTGGGGTCCAATTTTCACAACAAATTTTCAACAATGAAAGATGATTTTCTCACAAATTTAGCGATGGTATATGCTAAGAAGGAGATTGCTGCAATGCTTACCATACATATGATAGTTAATGATTTGTATGTCGTGAAACTGTGGTGAGCAAAGTTTAAAAATAAAATATACATATTTTTTAATTATATATTTCAAATATTGAATACAAATACATTAAAACATTCATTTTTTATTATATATATTTATATGTATCATAACTTATTATCATACTTTAGGCGAGTAAATTTTCCTTAGTCACTGTATACGATGCTTTGTAATCTCAGCACCCCTCATCTAAAATTCCTGGGTCTGGGCTGAGTCTGCTGCCTTGGCAATTCCAATCTCGAAGTGTCATGACTCTCATTTTCCCTTCTGTTCAAAATTGAAACCAAAAAAAATTTATATGTTCCAGATCTAAAACACTGAGAAGCCATTGATGGAACAGAACAATGCCAAATTATACCTGCCAGTGTTTACACTTCATGCACATATGGTAAATGACAGGGTTTCGGATGAAAATATTATAAGAAAGTTAAGTTGCACAATTTTGAAAGCTTATGGAGTTTTAAGGTAATATGGCCATATATTGAAGGGGATTCCATGCATCTTGACCTTATAGATATGTTGGCAGAAGATTTATCATTGAAAACATGAATTTTGATAAATGTATATCATGTCAAATTGCGTTAACTAGCTGAAAGAGCTTGCGATTGGTATGACTCAGGTTCTGGATTGGTCAAGAAGAAGGGATTTAAAGGCTCCTTTGTGGAAGCTGGATCCTATGCAAAGGTATATCAGAGGTCTTAGTAGCTTTTCTTCCCTGGTTATGATACTTTGTATTTATCTCTTGTCCAAACTCCAAATCATATGCTATTATTTTTTACTGGGTCAATTTCTTGCCTTTATCCATTAGACATTTGCAGTTTTGTCTGGAGTGCACAGCTTGGTTGTCTGCCTCTTGAAACGACTTAGAGGAAAGGACGATGGTATAAAATTATAGTCAGTGAGTGTCACTTTTGTGTTTTATTAGCATTCTTTTGCTGCTAATATTACTGCCTTGTAATTGGCAGTTATTAATGCTGGGGTAGCTGGATGTTGCACTGGTCTTGCTCTAAGTTTTCCAGGTATAATTTTTTTCTTTTTAAGTGATGATTAACCGTTACTCCTCCTCAAGAGATATGTATTTTGTCATTTTCGATGTTTCCAAAAGCCAAGGTAGCGGATTCTCTCCACGTCCCTCCCTCTGAGACTTCCCATCTCCATCATTGAATTAACCTTGAACAATTGAAATTTAATATTTTATAAAACTACTATCATAATATCGAAGAACAAAACAATAGTAAAATAAATTCAAACCATTAAAGTTCACAACTGAAGGCTGAAGTTAAAATATTTTATATGGTGAGCTTTATTCCGTCACTGCAGTTTTGAATTGTTCATACAAGAGTTTAACAGTTTAAATTAATTTATTTATTTTTTGTTATTTAATATTATAATAATAGTTTTATAAAATATTAAAACTCAACCGTTTAAAGTTGATAGAGGAAGTGGAGGAGGGAAGTGAAGAGAATCCTCCTCCTAAGAACAAGTATCTTATTTGTTAAGTAGAGAGGCAATATCTCAGCTTTGTCTCACGTTAGGGAGTCCAATACAGGAATGAGACATTTTAGAGTACTTTTTATAAGTTTTGGACTGCACAGTGAAGTACTGTTGACGGTTGAGAATTCCTTCTTTTGTTTTTGTTTGTTTTTTGCATGTGCTTTTGTTGCAATTACTTATCCTCTAGGATTCTCCAGGTGCACCACAAGCTCTTTTGCAGAGCTGCCTCACTTTTGGGGCATTTTCTTTCATCATTGAAGGGCTAAACAAGCAGCAGCCAGCACTAGCCCACTCCTGTTCCAGGAAAACAAGAATGCAATACAGTAGTAACACACACCCTCCACCTTCTGCACTACCCCTTCAATTTCCACTTCCAGAGGAAATGAGAGGAGCCTTCTCCTTTTTCTACGAGTCTTTGAAGAAACGCAGCAAGGGACCTTTTCCAGCATCTCATTGAGAAATCAGGGTTTCGGGCTTTTTTCCCCCTAGCATCTTGTAAGTAAGATGTGTACCCTTCTTTTTGCCTCTAGTTTATTTTTCCTGTAGCTTTTTCAATTTTTTTATGTAATTTAATGGTAATCATGCATTGCACCAGGGATATTTGTTGTCATCTTATTGCTTCTGCATTTCACATGTGGAAGTTTTAGGCGCATCTTATTTTTCTCTTTTGGTCCTTCGTTGGTCTGAGAGCCTTTCACTAAATATCCACTGCAGTTTTGCAAAACAAATGGTGATGCAGATATCTAGCTTGTTGGCTTAGCATGATGAAGGTGACTTGGTCTATCATCCAAAATAAAAAATATGAATTCTGGTTGGGGATTCATGAGAGATTCTTGAACATGCCTTGTGAATTAGTTTAAGGTATGGCTTTCTCTAATACCGTGGCAATTGTTCCATCAGCCTGCCAACCAAATTGCATGAGCACAGTGGCAAAATACCGAGAGGGTTAAAAGTGTTGCTGTTCAATTTGAACAACATAGAAAGAAAGTTCATTTTCAGTTATAATTATAGTTGAAAACTACTTCATGTTTGCTGCATACGGATGGTCAATCCCATATCTTGCATGATATTTATTATTCTAACCAAATACCATTTGCCACGAGAAATATTGCATTGCATCAGCAAAACATATGGTCTCCTCATTGGCTCATTCAGTTGTCCAGGAAATTTTTAGCTCATAAAGTTTCTCAATGTTAGTTCTCTCATAATGTGCTGAGCTTATCATCTTCCCAGAACGTACGTGTACATCAAATGAGTAAATGACGATCAGTACATTTTGCTTTGTAAACGAGAGCTAACTAGAAGCATTTATCGTAATGTATTAATCTACTTTCATAGCTCACCAATGCAACAATTTTTATGGAAAAAGCAACCAGGCAGCAAATTTTTTGCACCAATATGGAGAAGGTAATGATGCCAACCTGAAAAATGAAATATATAATTAACTTCGTAATATAAAAACATGTTTATCTTTAAATTAAGAGTAAAATAATAATTCTTTTTTGTTAAAACTAAAATAATAAAATTACAAAAAGTATTTAAAAAGGGAAATTTACCATTATATCCCAAGTAACCCAATTAATGAATAGAATGTTTCAAAAATTGACAAAATTGCCATCAGGTCCCAACAGTAGCTGGTCTGGTTGTTATTGACGGCTGGTGAGGTTGTTAGTGACAACCGGATCAGCTACTGCTAGGACCGATGGTAATTTTATCAATCTTTAAAACTTTTTGTCCATTAATTCTTCTATTCAAGACCTAATGGTAAATTTTCCTTTTAAAAATATAAAAACTGGGCCAACCCACCTTTTAGAATCGATAATAGTGAGTTGGTGAACCCAACTCATATTATCAGCTATATTATATTTTGGAGATAATCTGTTAATAAATATGATATATTTTAATTTATATTTTTATTATCTATTGATAAATATGAGATCTTTTAATTTATTTTGTAAAGGAATATTTAGCAAGCGTCATTACAGCCCCCTTCTCACGTGAATATGAAGATGATTGATGTTTGACAAAAATCCAATCATCAATATAACATATAAACCCCTCTCCACCAAGCCGACTCCTAACTCCAGCTCAATAGCGGTTTCACACTCATTTCATTGTTCACAACAACTCATCGACTTATTTCCAAAAAAAAAAATCTTGGGCTCTGTTCCTTTCGGCTATGTTTGGTTTGATGGAGGGGAAAGGGAGGGAATGGATAGAAGGGGAGGGCAAGGGATGGAAGGGTTTAATATTACCCTGTATGGTCATGTTGGAAGGGAGGGGAAGAAATGAGTTTTGTGTTTGGTTTAAAGGAGGAAGGGAGGGGAGGTAATGATTAATTTACCATTATACCCTTATATTGTAGTTCATATTTTTTAATTAATATGTATTATATACTCTTAACCATAATTATATAATTTTTATTTCTAATTAATTTAAGGAATAATATATTCAACCTACTAATTAATTGAGTAATACTTTTATTTATAATAAATAAAAAATTATATTTTGAAATGGAGGATGATTTTTATCAATAATTATATTTTTATTTTAAATTTAATAATATATTTTATTCATAATAATATATTTACATTGTAAATTATTTTATATTAATATATTTTTATAAAAATGTGCTTGTAATTATTATTTTACTTTGAAAAATATATTTTTAAAATATTTAATTTTTTATAATATATTCTTAATTACAATTATATAATTTTTTTAATCACTTTTATAATAATATAAATTTATCACAATATATTTTCATTTATTTTTAATTTATTACAATATATTAATTAAATAGGGTAAAAAATGAGGGTATTGGATGGAATATGCAAAATATAGTAGGGACATTTTGATCCATGACTTTTAGCTCCCTCCAAAACTCCCAAATTGGAGGGAACAAAAAGAGAGGAAGGGGAGGGGAGAGAGAAGGTTATTTTTATTCCCTCCCCTCAAAAAAATTCAAACAAAATAAGAGGAGGGTATCATTTAACCTCCCCTTCCCCTCTTTCCCCTCCAACTAAACACACCCTTCATGCCGGCTCGAGGTGCTTTGCGTGGAGAAAACAAATTCAAAATTCAAATTCAAAATCCCGCCGTATATGTTCATTTGATTCACTGGCCGCACAAACCCTACAGCTCATCCGTTCGCCTCGCCCCTGTTAATGATGGGTCCTGTCCGAGCTTCTGCTTCGCGTGTGGAGGTCTGTCCTCTCTCTCAGCTCTCAGCCTCTCTTCCCCACTCTCTCAATTCTCAAACTTGCCTATCTCTGTCTTTTGTTCCTCATCGAGATCGGGTAGCCGCCACTTCTTCCTCCATTGATTGCTCCCTCCAGGTCCCGTCGTCCATCTTCCTCGAGAGATAGCGACCTCCATTGCTCTCTCAACCAGCAACCATCGCAACGCCGTCGAGGAATTCCACTAGAGCAAGGGCCAGAGCCTTGGGATCTTCGGGAGCAAGGTTTATGCTGAAGATGAGAAGTATCCGGTCCGAATCCACTAGAGCAAGGGCCAGAGCCTTGGGATCTTCGGGAGGAATTCCTCCTTCCGCAAGGTCATCCTTTAAACAAGAACAGAAGGTTGCCCATCAAACAAATTCCAAAAGAGCAGCATCTGATGAGAACAAATTGTCGGTCGTTACCACGGATGGTCTTCGGAATAAGAGGAAAGCGGTGCTCAGAGATGTAACCAACATCTGTGAAAACTCTTATGATAAAAGTATCGATGCTTCATGTCTTCAGGTATGTGTGAAACAACTCACATTGCAAAGTCAAATGCCAAACTATCAGTATTTTTGTAGATCTACTGTTTTGTTTTGTTTTATGAACTATTATTCTCACTGAGTATTTGTCATTGTTTTACTGATTTGCAATATTCATGTATTACAACACAAAGTTGGCTTCTGTTGTATCCTCAGAAGTTTCATCAACAAAACAAGAGCCTCGGGTGGCTTGAGCATTGTAGCATTGAGTTTTGAGGTATGCTCATTATTTTTATTTTTAAAATTTAAACACTCAACTTTATTGCAAATTGGATCAGGGATCTTCCTCCTGTAGTATGCTCATTTTTTTTATTGTATATATCCATTTCGGAGTTCCATGGCAGAGGTTGCTTTTTGTTCTCTCACTTTATAGTTTGATTCCGTCTTGCACTTAATATCTCTTCTCTCACTTTTTACCCTCCCTATACAACATAATTAATATTTTTTGTAGTTCCACTGGCACTCAACTATAAAAATTGTATTACATGCTCCAACATGAGAGGAATAGCAATAATGTAGAAAATATGGGTCTCTTTAAAAGTGCTACAGGCAAGATGGATACTTCTTGAGGACATTTGCTTGCAAGACAAGTCTAGAGGAGAGAGGACGATGAAAGAAAGGGGAGGAAATGGGGTTCATAAGGCTGGGGGGGAAGGCAAGTGGGGAGAATAATGAGAGATTTTTATAAATTAGGGGAAATCAAAATGGTTTTCTTCAATTAATCTCTGCGTAAAACATGTTTGCTGACAAAGTGGTCTTGATTTTTGTTTTTCTTAGAATTTCGATTAGGCTTATCCTTGGCATGTCGCATCTGCGGCTAACGTTCAAGGGTAACTTCGTCTTTGATTAATGCTGTTTATTTTCAGGAAACATGGAGCCAGGATTTCATTAAACAGCGAAAAGGACTCAAGAATCTTAAATTCACAACTTGTCACATTC
>JANTPZ010100265.1:0-23095 GCA_025593235.1 Vachellia pachyceras
GGACCTTGGTAAACTCAAATATTTCCTTGGTCTTGAGGTTGCTAGATCTATTTCTAGAATCACTCTAAATCAGAGAAAATTTGCTCTTGATATTCTCTCTGATACTAGTTACTTGGGATTTAAGCCACTCTCTACTCCTATGGCTCATTCTACTCGCTTAACATAGGATCTTGGTAATGTACTACCTGATGTGGCTCCCTACAGCTGTCTTGTTGGGCGTCTTCTATTCCTCACAACTACCAGACCTGATCTATCCTATGTTGTACATCAATTATGTCAATTCACCCATCAACCCACCTTCTGGTTGCTTTCCATGTCTTGCTTTCCAAGTAACTCCTCTCTTCAGCTTAAGGCATTTATTGATTTTGATTGGACCGGTTAACCTGATAGCCGACGGTCCCTCTCTGGTTATTGTGTTTTCTTTGGACAGTCCTTAGTTTCATGGCGCACTAAGAAACAACCAACTGTTTCCCTTTCATCCTTAGAGGCTGATTACTAAGCAATGAGGTGTGTTGCTTGTGAGATATAGTGGCTATTATATCTTTTAAGTGATTTGCATATTCTTCATCAACCTCCAAACCTTCTTTACTGTGATAATCAGTCTGCACTTCACATTGCTTTTGATCCAACATTTCATGAGCGCACTGAACATCTTGAACTGGATTGTCACTTCGTTAGAGAGAAAGTTCAAGCTGGCATCATTAGGCTACTACCCATTCTAAGTTTCAATCAGCTAGTGGATGTCTTTACAAAGCCCCTTGATCCTGAACATTTCCATCGCCTCATTCAAAGACTTGGAATGATTAACATATATATGGCAACTTGTGAGGGGTAACAGAACCAGAGGTGAAGTCAGTCACGAAGCTCACGAAGTCAACAAAGTTAGGCAGAGTAAGTTAGAAAGTTAGTTGGACATTTAGTTGGACTAACTAATTTAGTTACTCATTCAGTTAGCTTTCTTTATTTAGCTGCTGACAGTTGTACAATGTGTTATCAAATTGCCGCTGCCTTTCTATTCATTCTCTGATTGTATATAGATGTGTAAATACATATTGTATATAAATGTTATTCAATCAACTTAGTAAAATAAATCGCTTCCTCTCAGCTCGTTTCTTTCTTCTTCTCGCCTCTGTGTCTCTGTTCTTGGTTTTGTCCTCAGTTTGTATTAAACCTAGAGAATATTCATTCTAAGAGCTTATTGTTTTATCAATAGTCATTTCTATACGAACATGTAAGCAAATATATAGAACAACTCCATGAATAATAAGGACCATTTTGATTAGTAGAAACTTGAAGTCAAAATAAAACCAACATAAATTTTGGCCATTTCGATCAGGCCTATGACCGTATATTCTAGTTTTGCAAAGTTTTTTCCCTGAATGACACAAGAAATGTGTTTTTTTGGTGATTAATTCATGCTGCGAAAACATTTGGAATCAATTTCACAATTCAAACAATTTTTGTAGTCTCATTTGACTTCTTTATTGTAATCAATTGTACCAATTAATATATAATACATCAGACGCTTTTTTCGTATTTGACACAATGTTTTTCCTCTTTTCTTTTCTTTTTTTTTACTACAAAAGTTGTAAAAAGTTTGGCAATCATGATTTTAACATAGAAATAAGATGAAATTCTTCCATGGGATTGGGAACGAGGTAGAGAAATAGTTTTACGTAAGCCGAGGTAAATATATGGAGGAGATTATCTTATTTTGCAGAAAAACACTGTTAAACATGTTTTTGGGGAGTAAATAAGCTTTTCCAAACAAGCACATAATCTTTTTCCAGTTGAAATTCATTATATCAACGTTATCAGGTAAGCTAGTTGATTGAGCTTTATTTGTATTAGTTTTCTACTTGAATGTCCAGAGTCTTAGAGTCAATTTTAACCCATACATGACATTTTTTGTGCTTAATTTGAGATTAGTAGTTGTTGATTTGGATTAGTGTGATTTTGGGCACATATGCCATGAATAATGATGTTATTGTGCTTAAATTCTATCATGAGCAAATGATACTGCCAATATTTGCTATTTCATTTCAGGAACTCTATATAAAAGGCAAGGGAAGCAGCTCTGGAGCATTTCGCCGTGGCCAAAGTTCAATCATCAAGCATGAACTGTCAGGAGAGGTTTGCCAGGGCGAAACCTCAAGTTCACCACGACAAATATTGTGCAGCACGAGATTTTTACTCCAAATGGAAAATAACCCGACCCAGCTTTAGAGATCCGACCCAGAGCGGTTGTATTATGCCATTTTAGGGTATTTTCATGGGAGAGGGCTGGAGGGGAGGCAGAGAGGAAAGAAATAGAGGCAGACACACACATTTCATCCCCCATTCACACACAAAACCCTACTCCTCCATTTTCATCACCATCTATCCACTTATCATGTCTCAATCATCATTACGAAGCTCGATTCCATCATCCATGAGGAGATGAGCATCTGCATCCTCTTGAAGATGAAGTGAACCGGAGTTCGAAGTGCTGAAAGGGGAGTATTTGCTTTCAATATGTATTTACATTATAGATTACTTGGATTCTGAGTTGGACTTTGTAATTTGTGTGTAAAGGTTGAGCCAAACTTGGATTATTGTGTATTGAGTTGTTTTGTGATTGACAAAGTAGAATGGAGTTCATTTTGCTTATTCAATGAAACCTTGTTGTTCTCTTCTATCTTCCTAGTTGTGCTTGGTTTTAGAGTCAACAATGCATGGAGTTGATTTTGTCACTTTGCAATTTCCGTACACACACTAAGTATGCTTAAAGGATTTTATGAAATGGAGTTCATTTCATGAGATTTCTAACTCAGCGAGTTATTGAGGTTTTTAATTATGAAATTTAGTGTGAAAGTCAATGCTTTCCCTAATCCTTTGCAAACTATGATGGCATAACTTATTTTCAAGAGGAAACCACCATATGATCTCCTTTTCACCTTCAAATTTGCATTATTCTCTCATTTTTCCATAAAATACCAAAAACAAATTTCATTTTGTAATTAGTTTAGGAACATAGCATAGTTTGATTTAAAAACCAATTGCATTTGCTTCACAAGCATAATCACAAGCTAAAGATTAGTGGTACAGAATAGTAGCTTCCAGAGAGAACGACCCTGTGGTTGTCACTGTACAATCCTTAGAAATCACAATTAATATTCCTCATCCATTTTCAAGGCTAACCAACGACCTAAGTTTACAATTTGTGGCTTAGTCAGATCAAGAATTTGGTGCCGTTGTCGGGGAAGCTAAGTGTCATTAGTTGTTGGATTGTGTTTTAGCTTGTTAGTTTTGCATGTTTGTTCATAATATAGGATTAGTTTGTTCGTATCTTAGCATTGCATATAGGATACACTTGTTTCTGCTGCATTTTGCATAATATTCACATCTTCACTGCGATCAATTTCATTTTTCTCAGTGATGTACGTGAACCTTCACAGAGAAATTCTTATCGAGTGTCGTGCTCAGCGACCAAATCTAAATTTCATCCCGGCCAAAATTTCATTTTGACGAGAGATTCCTCTCAGGAGTGGTGCGCTGCGACCAAAATTCATTTTCTCCACGGCCAACAAGCTGATTTTTCACTTGTTTACCCTCTCAGGTACTGTTCGCAGCGATATAAATCCATTTTTAGAGCAGCCAAACTTCATTTTTCACACACCATTCACTTCATTCATTTCATTTTCAACACATACATACATTACAATCATACATCTCTTTCATGCATACTTGTTCATACACTCACATACTCCTTTTTCATTCATTTTTGAGTTGTCGCTTTGAGTTGTTTTGATTTTTCTCTTGCCTTGAACTTTTCTCTTGTATGCCCAAAAAGAATCAGCTAGAACCTTACGAACCCAAAATTGAGAGAACATTGAGGGAGAGACGTAAGGCCAACAAAAGAAAAGAGAAAGGCAAGGTAATTAGGGAATTAGGAACAGAAGTAAGAGAATCTAGCTTAGAACAAGTAGATAGTTTAGGAAATGCTTCTTTAGAGAACATTATAGCTGAAAATATACCAAACCCAGAAAATAGAAATATAAATGAAAATCAACAGGTGAATGGTAATAGAAGAAATGGTGAAGAAGAAAGAATAGGGGATAATAATGGAAATAATAAAAGAAGAATCATAAGAGAAGCCACGACCTCTGATGTTAATTATGATCCATTTACTACAGCTTGCCCAAATTATGATGTGAATTTTGAGATTAAAGGTTTATTAATTAATTCTCTTCATAAATTTCATGGCTTACCAGGAGAGGATCCATACATCCATTTGCAGTCATTGTCGATAATTTGGTAAAGCATGAAACCAGTTGGAGCCTCGCTTGACCAAGTACTATGGAATGTTTTCCACCTATCGCTGGAAGGGAAGGCAAGAGAATGGTTCATGAGTCTTCCGAGGCATGTGGCAAATGCCTATCAAAGTTGGGTTAATCTGAGGAAAGCATTTTTGGAAAAGTATTTTCCAGCATCAAGAACTTCATCAATGAGGAAAGAAATCTACTCCGCACACCAAGAGTATGATGAATCATTGTACGATTATTGGAATAGATTTCAAGACCTTCTTTCAAGATGCCCTCACTATCAAATACTGGATGAGCAGTTGGTTTAATATTTTTATGATGGGTTGAAGAGTCAAGAGAAAGGAATGTTAGACGCAGCTGCTGGAGGTTCCTTAATTGATTCAACTGCCGAAGAAGCTTGGGAGCTTATCAAGAAGATGGATTTGAACCATCAACAATATAGTGTAAGAGACATTAGGGCTGCCCATGAAATTGGAAATTCGAGTGCTCATAACAGAAGAATGGACACCCTAGAATCAAAGGTGGATTCTTTGAAAAGTAAAGTCATATCCCAATTGCCTCTTATCACTGCTGAGTTGAAGAACTTAAATGCTAATAGATCACTGCCATCCATGGATTTAGTTGCTCCAAGTTGTGAAACTTGTGGGTCAGTTATGCATATTTTAAGTGTGTGCCCAAGCCGATTTGAAGAAGTTTCTGCAATGTATCAAGGGGGATTGAACCAAAAATGGGATCCCTATTCAAACACATATAATGAGGGTTGAAAATCCAATTCAAAGTTGGAGGGGTGAAGAAGCCAATGCCCAGAGATTTCAAAGGAGTGTAGGAGCTGGACCTTCTAACTCCAACATTCAAAATACACAATAAGCCTTGAGTGTGCCACCAAAGGAGGATACAAATTAGCTACTTCAGAACATATTGGTGCTACTCAAGGAAGAGAAGGCTTCCACCACCAACCAATTCAATTCGCTTGCCTCACTTATTCAGAAGGATTCTTCGAAGAACGACGCAAGATACGCTTCTTTGGAGAAGAGGATGGAGCAATGGGCAACCAAAGCTGAAAACTTGAATTCCTTCATCATTTAACTTTTCAACAATTTGAGAGAACAACAAGCAAGGAGTGGTGGCTCCATACCCTCTAATACCGTCATCAACCACAAGGGACTAAATGCAATTAATTTGAGAAGTGGGAGGCAAGTGAAATTTGATGATGAAGAAGAAGATGACAAAAGAGAAGAAGCCAGTGAATTTGAAGAAACTCCACAAGCTACTAAAAAAGAGAAGAGGAGTGAGAGCACAGAAGAAGAGTTGTTGCTGAAAAGAGAGAGTGCCTCACCACAACAACAAGAACAAGAAGAAAGAAGAGTTTTGGAGCAAGGGGCATTGAGCAAGAACAAGGAAACAAGCAGGCATGGTTCTACCTCGTCAAAAGGTAAAGAGGTAAATATTCATGAACTCCCTTTTCCAAATTCATACTTGATAAATAAAAAGCTTGCTGAAAAGAATAGTGAAAAGAAAGTTTATGATTTGTTTAGCAAAGTAGAGGTGAACATACCATTGCTTGACTTAGTTTAAAAGGTCCCTAAGTATGCTAAATACCTAAAGGACTTGTGCACAAATAAAAGGAAATTTAAACCTAATGAAAGAGTCCAAGTAAGCTCCAAAGTTTCAGCCTTATTTAAACCACAACTTCCTGTGAAATGTTAAGACCCAGGATCTTTTACCATCCCTTGCACTATGGGAAAGATTATCATAGGGGGAGCGTTATTAGATCTAGGGGCTGCGATTAATGTAATGCCAAAGTTGGTTTATCAAGCCTTAGGGGTCAAAAAGTTGAAGCCTACATCTGTAGTACTCCAACTAGCGGATAGATCGATCAGGTATCCAGATGGGATAGTTGAGGATATTCTTGTGAAGGTGAAAGACCTAGTTTTCCTTGCTGACTTTTATGTGCTATATATATCTAGAGAATCCGTTAGTGAGTCCACCTTGATTTTAAGTAAACCCTTCTTGAGGATTGCTATACTATTATTAGCATGAAAGGAGGAAGCATATCAATGGAAGTAGGGGAAAATAAGATAAATTTCAACATATATGAGGCTATGAAACATCCATATGAGGATTATTTGTTATTGAGTGTTAATGCTCTTGATGCTATGATAGATGATGCATGCACTGAATTTGAAATAGAAAATGAACTACCATGTTCACATCTTTATTCATGTGCATCATTTGATGAAAAATATTTGAAAATTCCTCTTAAACCCCCTGATCCCCCATTTTGCTCCTGTGAGACCATTGAAAAATGAACTCATGTTGCATCGGTTGATAGCACACTTTCATTGTCATACACACATTTTGTAGAACCACCGATGAGTGCATAAATACCTTTCCCTATATAAACAGTGATGACACCTCTGGGAGAGGTATTTCAATTGATTTTGCAAAGCCATCAAGAAGAGTGTCAGCTGAACCGGTGGAACCTATGCATGCGCTGCACGGAAAATTAAAAGAAGAGCATGGGGATATCGATGATACCTATAAGCCGCCATGATTCTTAGGTTTTTCATTTCCTTCCCTTAGTCATTTGCTTTGAGCTTTCAATGATTATGTTGTGAATATGAATGATTCAAGTGTGAGGGAGGAACATTGCCAGTAGCAGTAGCTTAGTTTTTATGTAGGAATGTTTTGAATTCAATAAACTCTCTTGAATTTGTGATTGGCTTGTCTTCAAGAGGTTTGTTGTTGGAAAGAGTTTTGCTTACAGAGTTAGAATGTGCATATTGATTGGTTGAAGTTTTAGGCTTGAATGCTGGCTGTTGTCTTGTGTTTTGTGTTTCCATCTTTGTGTATGTACTTCTCTGTGATGTTTTACCGTGGCCAAATTTGTTTGAGTTTCTTGTGTGTCCTCTTGGGAAGTGTTCGCTGCGATAAAATTTATTTTTCACCACAGCCAACATCGAGACTTTTTGCATTTTCGCCACGACCAAACCTTAATTCGCCGTGGCGAAAATCGTGTCTTTTCGTCTCCCACCAGTTTTCTTTTTAAGTTCTTTTTCATTTCCATTTCCATTTTCACTGTCTCTGTCATGCTTTCTCTACCATTGCCATTTCTCCGCCATTTGCCACCCGAGTCTCATGTTTCTCCGCACTGCTTCATTCCTTTCGATTAGAGTAAGCATTTTCATCTTTTTTCCTTTTGTTTCATTTCATTTTTTTCATTTCATTTTCGTTCATCGTGTGTCGCTACTATCGCCTATTCTATGATTTTCACAATGATGAAAAAGATGATTCAACGTGACAAAAATACATTTTCATCACGACAAACCATACTTTTCGCTCAGCCAATGATAGCTGCAGTTGTTTCCACCTGTGTTAACCCTGTGTTTTGTTGTTTTTCTTTTTAATTTTGTGAGTCTAGCTAGTAGCCATGCCTAGGACTAAACTTCCGAACGTAATAAACCCCCTAGCCCTAATCCTGTGCCATCCCAAACCTTTGAGGAAGTTTTAGGGCTAACTGTAAAGCGTCCTTTGGTTAAGGAACGCTCCTTTCCTTCTACTCCAATCGACCATCCTTTTGTACATAGATTGACTGAGTCTAGCCTAATTAGCCTTATCCGCGAGCGTACTAAGGGGAACCTCGCATTCCTCCACCACTTTTGTGCCATATGCCGTCACGAATTCGCTCTTTTCATAGATTGCTGAGGAACTACACTTTAGCATGCCATTAGCCGCCATACCATTAGAATTCACTTCGGTATACCCATTCCCAAGCGTGATGATTACGTTTGGCTTATGAGCAATTTCCCTGAGGACGCTATTACGGAGACTCTATGTCTACCTGGGAAAGGTTGGCATACTCCTCGTAGGTTTGAGATGTATATTCACCAATCTGAGTATCGCCCTGAAACGAAACCCTTTATCCACCTTATTTGTAGCAACATCTTACCCACCAGCTACTTAGCAAACCTCACGAAGAAACAGGCCCTCTACACTTATATGTTAATGCAGGGAATCAGTTTTGACGTGTGCACCCCCATTTATTCTAGCCTTCATGAGGCCATCCTCACTTCCAAAACCACGAAGGCCATCATTTTCCCGCATCTCATTTCTGACATGTTCATCGAGCTAGAGATCCCAGAGTACCCTGAGGATCACTCATTTACCCTTGTCCCTATTTTTATTTATGAGAGGATCCATCGAGTTCCCGCACCCTAGCCTGAGCCTTACATCGATATAGATGATCTGCTAGCTAAGGAGCAGGAGGCTCCAGTACCGCAGGAACCAGCCGTTTATCCAGCATCACTAGCCCCTGTTACACTTGAGAGTCTGGCTACTGATTTCCAGCAGTTCAGAGTCTCGATGCTTCAGCAGTTTGAGAGGGAGCAGAGGTATCGCAGGAGGATGGACGCGTTGATTGCACAGAGCTTGCATTTTGAGCTGCCCATAGAGGACGATGAAGTTAGCGGTGCAGGTCCTTCAGGAACCAGACCATCTGGAGAGAGTAGAGCAGCGTAGGGGATTGAGGAGGAGTTGCTATAGACGTGGATTCTGAGGGAGATTCAGCAATGCAAGGGGATGATTAGTTGATTTGCATGTTTTTACTCTTTGTTTGAACTTTGATGCAGTTGTGGGTTGAAACTAGATTTTGTTGTAAACCTTGTTGCTTCAGCTGTATAGGTATATATGAATGTTTTTCCTATGCTGTTTTCTGAATTTCGTTGCATGCGTGCATGAATGTTCAATATTGCTTGCGAATACCGCGTGCCTTGATTTTTAAATATTTCCTTCCAATCATTGAGGACAATGCTTGATTTAAGTGTGGGGGGAGATTTAGGATTTAAAGTGTTTTCAAGCAACATCTTGATTTTTAACATGCAACTAAAATTTTTGAAGGATAATGTTGGGCTATTTTTGTCTTAAAACTTGGGAAATTTTCAAGTTTTTTTTGAAATTTTTCGAAAATTAGTGAATTTCCAAAGGAACTGAACTGCAATTTTGCTCTCTGAATATTTCTACCACAACCAAATCTGTTGTTTGCCTTGGCGAAAGTCTTTAAATAAATCAATTCAGCCTCTCAGGTGGGTTTTGCAGCGACCATCTTGTGGTTGTACCATGGCGAATCACTTGCACACAGAACCACCTCTCGAGTGTGGTTCGTCGTGGCGAAACTTCAGTGCAAAAAAAAATAAAAAAATAATTATTAGGTTTTGGATTTCAAAATAAAATTTTCTCTAACCCTTACTGCCTTTAATACTCCTGAGCAATGCTTATAAAAACTATTATTTTCATAGCCAATGCATTGGGAGGTTGATACATGAGTCTAAGGATCAAAGTTTTTTTGGTTAATCATGTTTTTCGAGTTATTAGTAAATGATAAGCGTATATCAGTTTTGAATTAACTCTTTGCGTGTTTGGTTCTTGAGACTGTTTAATTGAGACATTAGTCTTGTCATGAGGATAATTGGACCTAAGTTCATTTGATTAGAGTGGGTCTATCTTGATTCGTGATCTCTCTAGAACCTGTCTTGATTCTTAATCAAACTTTATGATCAAGTATTTTGTTAAAAGGATAGATGCCTTCATTTCAAAACCTTTCATTTAGGCCAAACACAAACCCTTCATTATTTCATCATTTGTTACCCATTTGAGCCATTCACTCTTGAAAACTAGCATTTGAAAAAGCTATCCTTGTATATGCAAGCATATGTTGATGAAATTGTGCATTTGAACTGTTCTCTTCTATTAAAAAAAAAGAAAGAAAGAAAAAAGAAAAAAGGGGGAAATAAAAATAAAAATAAAGAGAACAGAAATGAAGTGTTTGACAATGAATTTCTCCATAAGTTTTGCAAAGTATTGACGTGATTACACTCTTTCGGTTCTGTGTATTCAAGAATTCCATTTCATTTCATTATTCCATTTTATTATCTTTAGACCCCATAATCCACCTTAAACCTTAAAGCCCTCTTGATTCACATTGTATTGGTCTTGTGGTAGAGAGGTAGAATGATTGCAAGCCTATAGTAGAGATTCGAATAAGCAGACCATGAGTGAAAAATGTCCTTGCATAGTGAGCTGAGAGAGACACTTTTACCTTTTGAGAGGAGGTTTCTTTTACTCAGTCTCTTGAATTGAATTCTCTTAGAGTTTGATTTATCTCTACCATTATTATTGCTAATTCCTTGACGAATGTTTTTACCGAGTTCTGTAGTCCTGGACTCATGAATATGCTTTCTGGGTGTATTGATCATTTTTAAGTTTTTGAAAAGCTTTGTCCAGGAGTACAAAGGTCTAAGTGTGGGGGAATTTAATTGAGCTTTATTTGTATTAGTTTTCTACTTGAATTTCCAGAGTCTTAGAGTCAATTTTAGCCCATACATGACCCCTTGTGTGCTTAATTTGATATTAGGAGTTGTTGATTTGGATTATGTGATTTTGGGTACATATGCTATGAATAACGATGTTATTGTGCTTAAATTCTATCATGAGCAAATGATACTTCCAATATTTGCTATTTCATTTCAGGAACTCTATACAAAAGGCAAGGGAAGCAACTCTGGAGCATTTTTCCGCAGCGCAATTGAAAGTTCACCGTGGCCAAAGTTCAATCATCAGGCATGAACTCTTAGGAGAAGTTCGCTACAGTGAAACCTCAAGTTCTCCACGGTGAATATCGCATAGCACCAGATTTTTACTCTAGATGGAAAATAACCCGACCCAGCTTTAGAGATCTAACCCAGAGCGGTTGTATTATGCCATTTTAGGGTATTTTCATGGGAGAGGGCTGGAGGGGAGGTAGAGAGGAAAGAAATAGAGGCAGACACACACATTTCATCCCCTATTCACACACAAAACCCTACTCCTTCGTTTTCATCACCATCTATCCACTTATCATGTCTCAATCATTACGAAGCTTGATTACATCATCCATGAGAAGCTGAGCATCTCCATCCTCTTGAAGATGAAGTGAACCGGAGTTCGAAGTGCCGAAAGGGGAGTATTTGCTTTCATTCTGTATTTACATTATAGATTACTTGGATTCTGAGTTGGACTTTGTAATTTGTGTGTAAATGCTTGGTCTCGGTTGAGCCAAACTTGGATTATTGTGTATTGAGTTATTTTGTGATTGACAAAGTAGAATGGAGTTTATTTTGCTTATTCAATGAAATCTTGTTGTTCTCTTCTATCTTCCTAGTTGTGCTTGGTTTTAGAGTCAACAATGCATGGAGTTGATTTTGTCACTTTGCAATTTCTGTACACACACTAAGTATGCTTAAAGGATTTTATGAAATGGAGTTCATTTCATGAGATTTCTGACTCAGCGAGTTGTTGAGGTTTTTAATTATGAAACTTAGTGTGAAAGTCGATGCTTTCCCTAATCCTTTACGAACTATGATGGCATAACTTGTTTTCAAGAGAAAACCACTATATCATCTCCTTTTCACCTTCAAATTTGCTTTATTCTCTCCTTCGCCATAAAATATCAAAAACAAGTTTTATTTTGTAATTAGTTTAGGAACATAGCATAGTTTGATTTAAAAACTGATTGCATTTGCATCACAAGCATAATCACAAGCTAAAGATTAGTGGTATACAATAGTAGCTTCCGGAGATAACGACCCTGGGGTTGTCACTGTACAATCATTGGAAATCACAATTAATATTCATGTTCCATTTTCAAGGATAACCAACGACCTAAGTTTATAATTTGTGGCTTAGTCGGATCACTAGTACACTGAGTGTGACATTTGCCAGCAAGTGAACCTTCTTACCGAATTTAAAAGATGATGATTCTGCACTATTCTTTTTTCCTTTTGCTCTATCAAAAAAGAAAATGATGATAAAAGGAAACTTTATAAGGAAACTTTTATGGTGGATTATAAAGTTGAATTCCATATATAATGCTTCTTTACCTAATTAAGTTTCATTCCACAATAAAGGGAGGATGAACCTCTTGATCGAGCAGGAGAATACGGTAGTATCTGTCACCGTATATAAACCACATTAACGAATATATATATATATATATATATATCTGACTAGTAAAATGATACTAACTCCCATCTTAAATGGCTTCCGTAACAATGTTAGTTTTAATACACATGATTGAAGGGGTGTTTTAGAGAAACCAACACGCATGATTGAGAAGTCTTCGATTGCATTTGAAGATAACATGTATATTGTCAAAGTTAAACTGTTGACGTTCAGTACTAAGGACCTTTTCGAACCTTCAAAGGATGAAATTCAATTGATTAAAATATGAGTTCTGATTGCTTGAATGTTGAATTTTGAGTTATTAAGTCTCACTTTTCTTTGGGATTCGTTTTCCACCTCAGGCACCATGCTTATTGTCTAAAAAAACATAATCGGTTCCAGAACAACGTATTTCGGTACACATAATGCCTCCTTGGATATTTCTTTATTTTCAAAACCGACCGTTCTCAATTCACTTGGGGTACGTTGCAATTCAACCCCATAAAACCAGAAGATTCAATGAACCTTGTAAAGAGATACTGTTAGGAAAAATCACAACTTGAAACTGCACAATGATGACCTCTACAAGCTACGATGCTAGGAACAGTGATAAATTTGAAATAAATAACTAGCAGTTTAAATAATCCAAGATAAGTATGAGAGAGGAATTTTATCTTAATTTATATAAAAGTACTTATAGAAGTGATTCTGAGTGGTTGACAAGATTGAAAAGAAAAGGCAAGAGGCGAGGAGCGGAGTGTGACAACTCTCCCAAGTTACCATAATCTATTGTCTTTTAGGAGTCCTACCATATAAAGATTGACTTTATTTTATAATTTCTTCATTTATACTTTTGATGAATTCAGTAATAAGAAATATTGGAATTGAGCTTTGGGAATTTAGAATATTTCCCATTCGAGAATATACAATGCTGGATGGTGTTACAATTTTACCTATTCCATATATTATACTCATGTGTTCCGAATGTATAACATAATTGAAGAATTGGTCTTGATCTTAAATGTAAAATATTTCTCCTATATTTATCATTTTTCTTAAACTATGCTTTTTCAATAATGTGGTGGTTCTTCTTTTGTAACAATTGTTGAAGTAAAAGACCATCGGGTATTTTAGTAAAAAAACATTTTATATTTATTATATTAACAAAATCAACTAACTTCCTTAATATAATTATAGTAGTTAAATATATGTTATATTAAGAACATGTGGAGTAGATGTTAATTAATTGTCTAAATTTTAATTTGGGTTAAGGTACATATCCAACATCCAAAAGAATTTTTTTCAGATGCTTTGGCACTTTAAATTATTTTTTAATACTTTCTTGAAGTATTTTTTCAGATAGATCTAACACCTTAAAATATTTGTTGATGCATCCAACAGCAAGGGATATAAAATACTGTAGGGTGCTAGGTGCATATGAAAAAAATACTTCAGGATGCTGGATCCATCTTAACCCTTTTAATTTTTATTTCTAAAAATTTAAATTTGCTAATTTCTAAGGATTAAAAATTAAAAAATATCAATTATTCATATCAATTTAGATGCCCTATGTCTGTTAGAAAACAACACAATTGGCTTCGTTTGGAAACCCGTTGAGAAAACGGACACAGATTCCTAGGTACTTTATGTGAGAGGAATTTTGTCTCGGCTTGCGTGAGAATGGGTTTTGGGGGTCAAAACGGGGTTCCTAACGGAACCCCAAACGAAGCTAATGAATGATTCTAAGGCAAGGAACCGATCATTTTGAGTCATGATATATCAAAGTCAAGTCTTCTAACAATTGACAAGATATACCAAATTCAAGTCTTCTACCAAATTGCCAACCTTGATCGTTGGTCCTTCTTCACTTTTCTTTTTCCTGTTGCTCTCTCAAAAAAGTAAATGCTGATAAACGGAAACTTTATATAAGGAAACTTTTATGGTGGAATATCAAGTTGAATTCTATATATAATGCTTCTTTACCTAATTAAGTTTCATTTCACAATAAAGGGAGGATGAACCTCTTAACCAACTCCCATCTTAAATGGCTTCCGTATCAATGTTAGTTTTAATGCATATGATTGAAGGGGGGTGTTTTAAAGAAACCAACAAGAATGATTGAGAAGTCTTTGGCTACATTTGAAGCTAGCATGTATATTGTCAAAGTTAGACTGTTGACGTTCGATGCTATCGACCTTTTTGAACCTTCAAAGGAAGAAAGTCATTTGATTAAAATATGAGTTCTGACTGCTTGAATGTTGAATTTTGAGGTATGTCTCACTTTTCTTTGGGATTCGTTTCCCACCTCAAGCACTATCCTTATTGTCTCACCTCCTGAAACTATGCATCTAACACCTTAAAATATTTGTTGATGCATCCAACTTCAAGGTAAATAAAATACTTTAGGGCATTAGATGCAGATAAAAAAATACTTCAGGTGCAGGGTGCACCTTAGCCCTTTTAATTTTAATTTCTAACAATTTAAATTTGCAATTTCTAAGGATTTAAAATTAAAAAAATATCAATTATTCATATCAATTTAGATGCCCTATGTTTGTTAGAAAACAACAAAACAATGAATGATTCTAACGCAAGGAACCGATCATTTTGAGTCATGATATATCAAATTCAAGTCTTCTAAGAATTAACAAAAACCAAATTGCCAACCCTTTCTAAGTCCACGTTTACACTAAGCTTCAGTTAGCAGTGTTTATTGAAAATTGCCATTAAAGAGTCATTGACAAAATAGTCTAGCCAATGATGGGGTTGAAGAAAAGAATTGAAAAGCAAACAGTAGTATTATTATTGTAAGAGCAATGCCAATTATATTATAAAATATCAAAATGAAAATACAAATTAAAAAGTAGAACCACTTCTTTTATTTTATAGGAGCATGTGAATATTATTATCATTGTTGCCATGTTCCACATATATTATTGATATGTCTTTTCTGCTTGAAGAAGACGTGTGTGTGTGTGTGGGGGGGGGGGGATCACTTTGAATGAATGATGTCCTCCAAGAGTGCAACATCAAAAACTTATGCTCCTATTTCTTCCCATCTATAGTGACCTTAGAGACACGGTCTCTACTCGTTTCAACATTTTATTCGCGTATATGACTCTCATTCAACGAATCCCACTAGTGTCTCTGCAACGAAATTATTATTTTTTTTTTCACATTTGGGAGTTTATATTCAGTACTGTTATGCCAACTATTTCAAATTCAAGCATCATCATTCTGCAATTTTTCATTTTCTTTTTCTTTTGTAATTCTCTCTAATTTACTACTCCGATCCTTATTAATATCAGGCATACATGTCCATATCTCCCCCAGATGCCCCACGATCACTTATATCCCCCTATCATCTCCTATAATCATAAAGTTTAGTTACTATGATATTGTAAAACCATATATATATATATATAAATAGAAGGCATCACTTATATTTATACAAGATACAGTGAATAAGAACAACTCTCTTTTGTTCTCTAATTCTCTTCTTTTCTCTTGTTATCGTTTTCCTTTAATTTCATAATACATTATCAGTACAAGTCTCTAATCAAGGTATGATCCTCTTATTACTCTAGCAATTCCATCTGGAGTATTGGTGTTTTTGATACAAATCTGGAGTATTGGTTACTAGTGTTGAATTGTGCTTTTGTATTCAACTTCTAGAATTTTACTTGAGGTGTAGAAATGATAAATAATTCATTGTTTGTATGAGTTGGAATATGGGCTAATCCACCCTTGTTGGATTAGGCCCAAAATGCGTTTTGGGGCAAAAGTACGAATAAGAGAATTTGTAAGAACAAAGTTGTAATATTCCCAACAGGTATGAATTTGAAAATTAGATCAGATTTGCGTGCGAACGGTTTTCTGATGGCAGTTATATTCCTTTATTTAATAAAGGATAAGGCTCACGTTCTCAATCAGACCACACAATAGACGGGAGACACAACGCATGGAGAAAATTTTCTCCCGCTTCCCTTCACAGAAAAGTTCCCTTCTCCTCTCCTCTCTTCTCCCGATGTGCATTTGTTGTGTATCATATTCGGATCCACTCTTGTGATCCGTCTTCCGTGTGGGTATCTGCAGATTCGTTATTTGGCATCTACAGGTATGCCCGAAATCCTTCAATATGAATCAAGGAACATGAAACTGGATTGTACCACAGAACTGGTCCTTCGTCTGCTCTAGTTCAACCGTTTGAATAGGGGAATTGACCCGAATTAAACAGGCCAAACCGTTAGGTTGGGGTGGGTTGCCCGGGTTATTATTTTTCTTAAAAAACCTGAAAAAACTTCATTTTATATTTTTAAAGTAAATTTTTTTAAAAAAAATCGTAAATTTTTTTTTGAGCCTTGGTATGAATAGCGCATTGCATCATCTTTCATATTCCAGAGTTTTGCCTTCCGATTGATGAAAAACTTTATTAAATTATTGTCCAATTATCATATTTACCACATTTTAGTATATTTGGTCTTATTGACAATATTAGTTTTTTTCATTTGAAATATACTTACACTTTTAGTATAATTTTGGTAAAAAAGTTAATGATTCAGAGATGACAAGATATAGCTAAGAATATTGATATCATTACGTGTTCATTCTATGCCTATACATTTATGTTCATACATTAATAATTCAAAAGCACATAAGCCCTTGTGCCTTGGTCTCTATGCCTACATTTCCCTTTAGTTTGGCCATGAAAGAGTGGTTTTGAAGGCAAATTCATGTTCATAACTGAATCATTCTATTATAAAAGAAATATTAGTTTCAATAATTTATAAGATTATTATTGTTTTTCCTATTTAGAGATATCATAATTTGAAATAATGAGGATACTTGCAAATTTCTTGTTGCTATAGATTTTGAGTGATTAAATTATTTGTAAGAAAATTAGGTTTAATTTTTTTATTTTAAGAATATATGACTAGAAGTCATATCACTTTAATTTCCTATTTTTTTAAGTATATCGCCAGAAGTCATATAACCTTTATTGTCTATCTTATTATATAGCTAAACCATATGCCTTCAATTTCTTATTTTTAGATTATGGCCATAAGCCATAAAACTTTTATTTTCTACTTTATGAAATGCCATGCCATATAATTTCAATTTCCTATTTTTAAATTGTATGGCTAGATGCCATATAATTTCTAATTTCTATTTTGATATTATAGACTAGAAGTCATACATATTATATATATATGTATATATTATCTTATTAGTTAGAAGCCATATATAGCTTTGATATTAAAAAGATTACTTCACAATTTGTTAATTATTATTGTTATTATTATTCATGTGATAAGCCTATTTATAGATACATTGACAATTTCGTATGTTTTAGAAAAAAATGTTATTTTGTTTTATGTGTTTATTAAAATATTTAATTATTTCGCCAGCTGCCATAATTGTCATGGATGTTGTTACATGGCCAAAGCCACATCTTATTTTTCGTAATGATTTTTTAAAAGTTTACATTATGCTTTTAATAAATGGTAAGAAAAAGATAATTTATGGCATTTTAATAACTTGATTATAAATATCAAAGCAGTGCATGATTATGGTTCAAATATTGATAGATACAAATAGCTTTGTGGCTCAGAAAAGTATTTTTACTATAGAGCCTGGAAGACTTGTATACTGAGAGAATTATATTATTGAAAAGTAATAGTACTGAAGATCAACTACAGTTGGCAAAAGAAGAAGAAGAAGAAGAAGATCAACTACAAAATTTACTTTTGCTATGAGTACATATGTGGAACACATAAGTTAGGAAAGGCAACAATGTTTAGTAAATATCAAAACTATAATATTTTGACATGATTATTAAAATTATGAGCACATGTTGAAATATGGCCAGAAGCCATATAAATAAACATGCGAGAAAATATTGAAAATAAATGTCAAATTAGCTATGAATTCTAGGGGATTATGAGATATATTATGAAAAAGATCAAAATTAATTATGATGCTTAAGGTAATAAATTGTTGAGAAAATACCTAATATTATTGCAAAGTGTAACTACTCTTATTTTCCCCTATATGTTCGTATGAGATCACTTTTGAACCACTTTTAGGCCTTAGATATTAAAATTTGAAGTTGTGAACTTGGATTTTCAAAAATGTAAGAAACGTTGTTACTGTTCACGGGTCTTTTTTTCAGATTTCTGGCGCAACTATGAAAAATCATAATTAATTCTAAAAAAATTGAAACGGAGTGGTTCCAATTTCTAAATTTATCTTATTAAGTGACCTATATGGGAAAAATACTCATTGGTCCAAAAACTTGCCCATTTGAATCAGTTTATTCCAAAACCTTTTGTTGTCCAATTGGTCAATTCCAGTTTTTCTAGTTTTCACCTTAAACTTTGGAAATTCATATATCTCAAAATACACATCCAAATTTCGCAAACTTTATATCATGTTAAAGCTCATGATGTGTTGTTTCTGACTGAAAAGTTTCAGCTTATTTAGATCTTGTTTGCTATTTTTCCTTGCCATGTGAAGCAGACTTATTTTTCAAGGCCTTTGGAACCCCTTAACGTTGAAAACCAATTTTTGTTAAAATTCACCAAAACCTCTTTTTGGTTCCTTAACCCTTTTTAAACATGCATGAATATTCCCTTACGATTCCTTGTTAGTTTTAGTCCATTTTTAGGCATGCATCATCACACATTCAAGTGGTACCTTGTGTAGAGGTTTAAAGTTACAACCACAACAACCAAAAACTTCAAGAGAGTTAGCACTCAAATATTTACACAAAAACTATGCAAGCAAGGAGCAACTTCTTCATTCATCAATAATTTTTTTCTTACCCTTGCTTATGCTTCCACCTACATGGTTTGTTGGGGGGAATGAGATTTGGAAATCCCAATAGCAAAACCACATACTCAAGACATTGTGAATGTGCATACATAACTTTATGGCATGTGTATGAACATATAAACATGTGACACATCAAACTTCACTTTAATATGGATATGGCCATAGCAAAAAAGTCACATTTCATACATAAATCATACACTTTAATCATCATAAAAGTTCATCTAACATTCAAAACTCATTTTCATAAACATAAAAAGAGATTAGTAGTTTTGCTACCTTTTCTTTGCTTTCCTTTACCCAACTTCAAAAGTGCTTTTTGGATCTCTTCCAAGTTTGCTTCTTGGAGATCTTAAAACTCTAAAAATCATGGCATAACATCCATATAAACATGCCATTACCAAGATGCAAAAAACTTGAAAAAACGCATAAAACCCCCCTTAGGTTTTTCAAGAGTCCTACAAGTTCAAGACTTGATTTTTATGGCCCTTAAAGTTTCAAAAATCCATCCTTTAGCTTTACCCTATACAAAACATCATTTTGAGGCTAATGGAGCCATCAAAATACTCAAAAACACAGCCTTTCTATTTTTTCTTTAGCTTGGACAAAAACAACAAAAATAAGGAAAGGAAGGGTTTTTCAACTTCATTCGTGAAACCATGTGTTTCCTTGCTTTCAAAACCTCTTTTCTTAACATTGATATACTCAAACACACCTTCCCTTAGACTAAAAGAAATTTGGCCAGCACCTCCCCATAAACTTGATCTTCCCAAAATTTTACAAGAACACAAACTAACCAACAACAAAGTTCACACTACTCAAGAAACAACTTGCAACCATTTACCACCTTTGAAACCTTCTCTTTTCCATTTAGACACTTGAAATCCTAGCCATCCTCTTCCCAAAAGAGAGGCTCATTCAAGGAACAACTCAAGAGGAAGGTAGTAGAAGGTTGCTAGCTTGAGAAAAAGACGAAGATTTGGTTGCTAGAAACCCTTACCTAGAGTTATGGAAGTTTAAAGCTCTTCTTTCTTGCTTGAGGGAGGCTTGATTTCTAGAGAGAAGGAGGAGAATTTCAGACAAAAAGAGAGACGAAGGGTGGCTCTTTTTGGAAGAGAAAGAGATGGAGTTTCCTAATTAATTTGTCTCTTGGAACATTGTGTGAATGATATTAAAACTTGGGGACCAAGACTTGAAATACTTGATGGATATTGTGCCACTTATCCTTGGTCCATTGATTGCTGAAAAGTGACTTTACTCCCTTTTGTGGTTTGGTTGGGCTGACTGGCCCCCTATCTGTCCAGTTACTTGATCCAGTGGCACGCATTTCTGTAAAGTTCCCTCTCCATGAGTAATTATCTTTTTACTTTTTTAGAGACTTTCTCTCTCATGTGGCACCATCCCCTAGGACTTCTTGCCAGGTGGCGTCATGTCCTAGCCCATAGATCTCCGGGTTTCCCTCGTAACTCGTCAGGATTCCTCAATTTGTGTGCAACACCGCAAAATGTGCATCCAGTGGCCAATTTGACTTAAGGACATGGAAAAATTCTATATTTTTCCTTGATATTGCAGCCCTTTGCCATTCCTCCAAATTCGTTCCAGATTTTCCGTAATTAATTTTCTAAGAAAATACTTTTCCGGGGCTTTTGTACACTGTTGTTCTCTGTACTTTGAAATTGCCCACACCAAACATCGGGTAATAATTTTATTAACTACTTTATGACCCAACTAAACATTTCTCAGTTTGGATCTCCGACATTTGAGAACTTTTGCTGTCTCAAATAATTAGTTCTCAATCGTCCTTTGCTCCGAAATCTCTTAATTACGAAAATGCTATTACTTGTTTTATTTTCCTCATAATTACCAAAATGCCATTACCTCTTCTACTTTCGCCATAATCACCAAAATGCCATCACTTTTTCTTAATTTCAACGTTACCCTTGGTTGATTAATTTTAGTTTTCTTAGGCGGTTGCATGATATTTAATTTTCAATTTTATTGTGATTAATTTGTGTAAATTATTACAAGTATTGGATATCATATGATATGTTTGTCCTCTCATCTCCTCAAAATTTTTTTTGTTTACGTTAGCCCTTTAATATCATAAATAATTCCATTGTGATTTTTATGTAGCTTGTTTTCAATATATATATATATATATTTCATGTTTATATTGAATTTATTATTAATATATATAATGAATATAGTAGTTCTTGAAGACCCATACTCTATGGCAATTCCTAAAAAAACTATGTATAACAAAAAAGGGGATGTAACTCTTTATTTATTTATTTATTAAAGAATTAATAGTTTTATCTTGTGGACGGAAAGTATATTCACATGACACATACTTGAGCGAGGGATAGTTGGAATGTATGAATAAATCATGTCCACTCTTATACTTTCTTATAAATATCAATCAATCTCCCAAATGATTTTAATTCAAATTTATACATGTTATATTAAATTAAAAGTTTACTGATGCAAACAAATTCATTGTTAGCATGACTTGTTCCATTGTCCAAGTAACAAATTATTTGAGATTATATATTGTTTATTCCTATGTTTTTATGATGCCAAGATTGAAGAATGGAAGAAAATAAGGTTCAAGTATCTTAAGTTTTAAGCTGATTTTTTTTTAAGTTTGATAAGCTTCATTTGAATGAGTTACTATATCATTTGAATATGAATATTTTCATCTACAAAACATTAGCAAAATTTAAGAGTTTATTTGATTGTTCAAAATCCATCATTCAAATAAATTTTGTGGTTATTGTTTCACATAGTCTTTAAAATCTTCAATTCATTCGAATGTACTTTATTTCCTATTTGAATGAATCATTTATCTTCGAGTTATTCAGATAAAGCCTTGAAATTTTCTTTGGGAAGTTTAGAAATCATTCGAATGAATTTAGCTTTGCAATATAATAAATCTCTCATCTTCAGCATATTCTAATAGAGCCTTAAGATAAGTATTAAAGTTTTCAATTGTCATTCGCATGAACCCTACTTCCCATTCAAAGTTCTTATTCTCAACTTATTTGAGTAGAGCCTTAAGATATGTTTAAAGTTAATGGTTAGTCATTTGAATGGATCTGTCTCTCATTCGAGTGAAAGTCTTAACTTCAACTTATTCGGATAACACTTCGAAATACCTATTAAAATTTTCAATTTTCATATTTCATTTGAATAAGGAGATTGGTCATCCAAATAAGCTTGCTAATTTGTCTTACTTTCATGATCATCTATTCAAATCAAATACTAAGTCATTCGGATAAATTGATAGCTCAATGACTATAGATTTGAATCAACCAAATTTATTGCTGGAGCGCCAACTTTTCATTCGAATCAATTCATAATTCATTCAGATGAAAATCGTTATTAGCAAGCCAAGAACTTTCCCCTGTCATATGCATTGTCTGTACTTTAAATATATATTGAAGGATTTCGGGCGTACCTAGAGATGCCGAATTACGAATCTGCAGATACCCACGCAGAATTCGGATCACAATGGTGGATCCAAACATAAGACACAGCAAAAGCACCGAAGGCAAGAGGAGAGGAGATGAGAAAATTCTCTGAAAGAGAAAAGGGAAGGGAGAAAACTTGTTTTCTCTGTGTGTTATGTCTCTGCTGCCTTTGGAGAGCCACACACCTCTCTTGTAACGTCCCACTAGGGTTTAGGTTTACGTATTTGACCTAGCCCATGGACTTGGGCCTAATCCATCAAGGGTGGCCCATATTCCAACATCTCCCACTCACACTTGGTGGATTACGAGACGTGGGCCTCATCCTTCTCTCTTCTTCCTTTCATACTGGGTGCTTTGTCGTGACCGCATAGGCATGACGTCTTTTAGATGTTTGTACTAGAAATCCTTTTTACAAGACCAGCACAAGACAATCTTTCTTCATGTAGCTTGAATCTGGTTATTATGCCTCATATGTCCTAGATTTAACCAAAATACACTTTCACTTTGACGAATCTA
>JANTPZ010100266.1:0-24745 GCA_025593235.1 Vachellia pachyceras
GCAATTGCTCCTCCCTCCCTCTCTATTCCGTACCCCTACCCGACATCATTGATTACAGGTCTCTTTATAGCGCCAAAAATGAAACTGGCGACGAAGTGGTATTATTTGAGCAGGTGGGGTACCTGGAGTGCAGCGATCCAGTGACGAAGGACGCAGCGTATGTGGATACGTCTCCCTGTGTGAATCGGGAATCCGGAGGACGAGGAGGAGGCCATCTTTATGCGGTGGTCGGAGACTTGTCGGCTGACCGGTTTCAACCACAGTGTCGTCTAAAATTGGTGACCCCACTTGCCTCAGATTGGGAAGCATGGGTGCCTGGTGGAAGAAACAGGTCCTACGCTGATATTCACACACTGCTTTCCTCTGGATTTGAGCTTCCATGGTTGCAAAGTGCTTGTGATGCTCTTAAATGTCCAGATGACAGATACTGCGCTTTCAGCCCTGAAACCCAAAGTCCACAATGCATGTCTTGGTAATCATTATAACCCTCCGTTTGTATACCCCATGCCGCAAATTCTAGAAGTTGAAAATAGTTTTTACAGATTTTAAGGTAAAATTTAGATTTTTTTAAAATAGATTTTGAACTTGTTTGGATGTGATTTTGAAAATAACTTTTATAGATTTTGAGTTAAAACATAGGTTTTAAAGAATATATTTTGAAAAATAGTTTTTACAAATTCCGAAGCAAAACCTATGTTTTGAAAAATGATTTATGTTTAGAAAATTATTAGCTTTTACGGATTTCAAAGTAAAAAAAGTGGGTATGAAATAGGAAAGAGAAAGAAAGAAAAAGTAGGAAAGAGAAAAACGTAGGAAAGAGAACCTAAGTTTCAAACTGAGGTTTTGTAACCAAAATAGCTTTTGGGAAAAAAATTTTTGCTTGGACAAAACTTCAATTTTGAGGTAAAATTTAGTTTTTAAAACTAAATTTTGATTCTAGAATTTGTTGTCAAACAAGCTCAGTATGCTAACATGTTCTTTGCCTTTTTTTTTTTTAAGCAAAGAAGGGCAAAGGGTTTTTGTATTTAAACTGATTACTTTCAAAGTTCAGCTTAGAGCATGAACTTTGAAAGTACGCTTTCCTATGTTCAAAGTACTCTCCTCTTTATAGAAATAAATCATCATCATCATTGGAGCCAATATATTATTGAGACCAGTAAATGACTGGAGAGATTTTTAATAATTTTGTTTGTATTGGTGTTTAAAAACATGTTAATACAAAATGGGATAAAATTTCTCTCGGTAATTATTTAAAATTAAAATGTTTAGAGTAAATACATATTCAGCGCCACTTCCTTGATTCATTGTTTATGATTATTAGATGTATTATTAGTAAAAGTCATTTATTTCTATTTTTTTGCGTACAAAATAGAAGCATGCTTAGCTAATTATATTTCTGTTGATATTAGTTGAAACTGAAATTTTCTCTGATAGAAAAACTGTTTGGAGGGGATATTATGATTAGTAGCAACCTTATAGACAATATCAACAACAAATATAGATATTATAGATGAAATAATCAAAATTACTCCCTCATATCTTTTTATAAGTAACAACCACCCAAATATGTATAAGACTGTTAATTTAATTGCAACTGATTTGATGAGAATTCAACTAGTGATGATTTGATCATTTTGATCTAATTTTTTAATATCTCATTTTGATCTAATTTAAATGCATAATTTAACAAGCCTATCGTTTCCAAAGTGTCATTGAATTATACAGTTAAACAATAATAATTGAAATCAACTCAAGGGTCCATTCACTCCAATCAGATTAAATATTTTTTTTTGCCAGAATCAAGAATAAAAATTTAAATATATATAATTTAGTTAAAAATGATCCATGAATTTTTATGCACCTGCTGTGACTTCCTTATTACCTGGTTGTATTGTTAGAATGTTAAGTTAACGTGAGGTTTTATTATATTGTTAGGGGTCCAACGCTGCCACTAATGCGGGTACTTGCAATAGGTAACAATTTTTCATTAGCTATTTAATCCCTACCAAATGCGGAAACTACGAATTTGTTTTTTCCCCTTTCAAGTAAAAGCTGTTGAAGCAAAGAATAAATACTACAACTACAATTGGTGGTAAATATAAAATCTAGTTTGTAATATAAAATGCACTCTAAACAAATTACATCATCTATTAAAGGCATCAAATGAGGTTTTTCACAAAAAGGCATGAAATGATATGGTATCATAATTTTTGTCATATTGTTCCTATGTTCTTGTTAACACCTATTTATTGTTATTGGCACCTTTGCTATTATTATTGACTTCCGTGCAAATTTGTTACAGATTATATACGTGGAGTTGTGAGAGGTAAGCTCCTATCGCCAATTATTTCCTGCAAAAATTTCTCCAGTCTTTTAAAAAATTTATTTACTTTTTTAAGTATACGTATTCTAAGGCGAATTCTTAACTGTTGTTTTTTCTTTATTTATGTCATATTTTGCCTTAACATTATATAGCACTTCAAAATTAGTCAAGTCTGACATCAAACTTCCCAATCCCATGTCAAGCTAATCTTTTTCCCCTTCTCAATATCGGTACCCTCGTATTAGACTTAATCATGTTATCCAAGATAGCTTTTTTCAATTTTTTTTGGTTACTGAATGAAATATACATTTGCAGGACTCTTCAAGGCAGCGAACAGATATCTATTAATAGTTGCTTACGACGAATCTTATCCATCATTAAGGCGTCAGATGATGAAATTAGGGTACCTCACTGGAAGATTTGTTTTGCCAATCATTACATCCAGATTTTTAATTGGTCTCGTATTCCTATCAGTTTTGCTAATTTACACATGTCGTAGACGACATTTATCAATATATGAAGATATTGAAGATTTTATAAAACTCCATCACCTCATTCCAATAAGGTACTCTTACAAGGATCTTAAGACAATGACAGAAGGTTTTAAGAACAAGTTAGGTGAAGGAGGCTTCGGCATTGTTTACAAGGGAAAGCTAAGGAGTGGACCTAACGTTGCTATCAAAATGTTGGGTAAATGCGATAAAGCTAGTGGCCAAGAATTTATGAGTGAAGTGGCAACTATTGGAAGGATACACCATTTCAATGTGGTACACCTTGTTGGATTCTGTGTGGAAGGAACGAAACGTGCTCTTGTCTATGAATTTATGTCTCATGGATCTTTAGATAAATATATTTTCCATAAAGAGAAAGACACCTTGTTGAGTTATCGTAAGATATACGAGATATCTTTGGGAGTGGCTCGTGGGATTGCTTACCTCCATCATGGATGTGACATGCAAATATTGCATTTTGATATCAAACCTCATAACATTCTTCTTGATGACAACTTCACTCCAAAGATTTCGGATTTTGGATTGGCAAGATTGTACGCTGTTGACGATAGTATCATCACTTTAACTGTGGCGAGGGGAACGATTGGATACATGGCTCCTGAGTTGTTCTATAAGAATATAGGGGGAGTGTCTTACAAGGCCGACGTTTATAGTTTTGGGATGCTTTTGATGGAAATGACAAGTCAGAGAAGGAATTTGAATCCGCATGCAGAACATTCAAGCCAACTTTACTTTCCCTTGTGGATTTACGACCAATTTGATGATAATAAAGATATTGAAATGGAAGATTTGACTGAAGAAGAGAAGGATCTAGTAAAGAAGATGTTCATAGTAGCACTCTGGTGCATACAGCTGAAGCCTATTGATCGTCCTTCAATGAAAAAAGTAATAGAGATGTTAGAAGCAAATGATGTGGACGATCTTGAAATGCCCCCAAAACCATCTCTATATCCTAATGAGACAATCTTAGTGGATACCTCATCCAGCTCTAACAAAACGACATCCAATGTGCATTCCCATGGTAGCTCAGGTGAGGGCACGAGTTATGGAAATTAACATCTTGCAATTGGAAAGACGTCAAAGCTGATTGTACCTATTGGAAGTTTTGATCCGATCAGATTTGTATTTGATGGGAATAATTAGTTATTGTTGTGGTTTGGGTTTTTGTCTTAATAACAGCTCAGCATCTTGTTTTCATTATTAAAAATTAATGATATGCGTGCGATATATACTGGGATACGTGCAACCTAAGGTAAAACAGCAATTATGGCATATGTTCAGCATACACCAGAAACCATTACCTACCACTTATGTTCCTCAAGTAACATACGTGAAATGTAAAAATTAACTCAGCCTTTTGGACTAGTGCCTCTATTCTTCATGTCATCTCTCTTTTGTTTCTTACTCTCTTTCATTTGTTGTAAATCAAATGCATCTAACACCAAAAGACCAGAAGTTTCAAACATGACATGCACTTTTTCATCTATAATGTGCTTTCATGTTACTAGACTCTAAATTCATCACCTTATTTTGTTCTTTCTTTCATCTTTCATCAACATCCGTCTCTTCTTTCTTCTCTATCTCTATTATCTCTCTCTTTACAGAATTAAGTTTCTACATAATCTATTTTATCCACAGGGGTTAAATACAGTTTAAAATTCCAATGACTTCTGTGATATAGCCAGGGGCATTGCACAAGTCTTACAGCTGATGAAACTACCAATCCACACGTTATCCTTATCTCGAATAACACATTCGAGTGTTAGTGTGGAAGTACAAGTCCCTACCAAATCCTTATCCAAGCAAAGCATATGAAAGAAACTGTCATGGCCATTGTGTATTTATTAATATATATATATAGTTATTTTATTAATATAACAAAGACATCCACTCTTACATTCATGCAGATTATAGCTCTGCTTACTGATGATTGGCAGGTTCAAACTACCCATATTTCCCGCAAGTGTAATATCTTGGCTGATTCTTTAGCTAAAGATGGATTATCCTTTTCTGCTCATTTGAATGTATGTCCAACAAACCTAGTGCCTATGTTTGAACAGGATTGTAAGGGATGTATCCCCACCTAGTCTTTACTATTCAATAATACGATCTCTCTCTACCAAAAAAAACTTAGGTAAACGAATATAGTTACATTTAACTTATTTAAATTCATTAGGTTAAATTTTTTAATAATATCTTATTATATGTATTATTTTATCACACGGGTTTATTTTTAAATAATAATACTTAAAAAATAAAACACAATATCACATGCATTGTAGAATTTAGCATAATAAATTTAAGGAATTTAACCAATATACTTTCCTTGAAATAGACCTTTTACAAAATAAAAAAAAGTCCATCCAATATTTTCCATGAAGCTTTTAAGTAAATAAAATCAAACACACAAATCATTTGAAAATAATGATGAAAATAAAATAAAGGGAAAATGACGGAAAAAGTACCTCGAAAACGGTGAATCCCAGAAAGGTGATTCTAAATTTTAAATCCCTGACAGATGATAGTACCCAAGTTTTAAATCCCTGACAGATGACAGGTGATTCTAAATTTTACCTAAGTTTTAAGGAAATGTCCTCACTGCCCCTGAAACAGCAGCCTTCAATTCCTCACGCGCCTTTGCCCAAGTTTAAAGGAAATGAAGAGACGGATTCGATAATGTTGATATCCGGATTCGATTCGGTATTTCCAAACCGTCGTATTATATTGCATGGTTTAGAAGATGAGGACGACGCCTCCATTCGATTTACTTCCTCCGCACTCAGTTGATTCGAATATGGACTTACAAACCGTTGGTCACAACATCGGTTTAGAAGGTGTTGACGCCGTATCCATTCGAATAATATCTATCCTTCAATCGAATGAAGAGATGGATTCAATTATGTTGATATCTGGATTCGATTCTGTATTTCCAAACCGTCGTATTATATTGCACGGTTTAGAAGGTGAAGACAATGCATCCATTCGAATGACTCCCTCAACACTCAGCTGATTCGAATATGGACTTCCAAACCGTTGGTCGCAGCATCAGTTTAGAAAGTGTTGATGCCGTATCCATTCGGATGATATGTATCCTTCAATCGAATGAAGAGACGGATTCGATTACGTTCTTATCCTGATTCGATTTGGTATTTCCAAACCACCGTAATATTATATGGTTCAGAAATGTCTACCCCCAGTGCATTCGGATAAGGCATTATTCCTCATTCGAATGCGTGACTGCCCCCCACTGATGAATTGAAGCTAAAGACTCAACCGAATGAGCTGGTCACCTGATTCTAATATGCATTTCCAAACCATTGTCGACATGTAGGGTTTGGAAAGAGGCGACGCTTAGTCCAGTTCGAATCAGCTTTATTACCCATTCAAATAAAGAGGCAGATCCAAATGGGTGCTTTTATATTCAAATCCCACCATGTACTCATTCGGATGTATAACGTTTCCCATTCTACACCGTTTGGTTGCAGCATCGGTTTAGAAGGTGTCGAGGCCGTATCCATTCGGATGATATGTATCCTTCAATCGAATGAAGAGATGGATTCGATTACGTTCTTATCCTGATTCGATTAATTATTTCTAAACCACCGTAATATTGCAAGGTTCAGAAATGCCTGCCCCCTGTGCATTCGGATAAGGCACTATTACTCATTCGAATGCGTGACTGCCCCTCACTGACGAATTGAAGCTAGAGACTCAACCGAATGAGCTGGTCACCTGATTCTAATATGCATTTCCAAACCATTGTCGACATGTGGGGTTTGGAAAGAGGCAACGCTTAGTCCAGTTCGAATCAGCTTTATTACCCATTCAAATGAAGAGACGGATCCGAATGGGTGCTTTTATATTCGAATCCCACCATGTACTCATTCGAATGTATAACGTTTCCCATTCTACACCATGGCTGAGCGAAGGTTTAGAAAGTATCACTTTCTACACCGTTTAAGTATTGATGGTTTAGAAAGAGCGAACCCTGAACTTTGACCATTCGAATGATTTTCCACTGGGAGCAGGAACGACTTGGAATTGTAGGCTCATGCATTTAGCGTCATTCAATGAAGCTTGAACATTATTGGAATGCGAATTACGTTATCATTCTATTTCTAACTTTGACCCATTCGAATGACGTACTGGACTAATTCGATTATGGAGCGGGGACCTTATACACCGAACATTCGAATGGAGTTTCTAAAGGGCAGCCCACGATGCATTCGAATGTCACCATACAGTTCCCAATAGAATGGGGACCATGAACATTCTACACCGAACAGAAGCAATACAATTTAGAGAGAAAAGAAAGGTATGGTGTACTGTTCTACCTCATTCCATGTACGTTCAGTTTAGACAGATATATTGGGAATAATAGTTCATACACCGTGGAAAAAATGCTTGTGTAAACTTAATGTCAAACAAAACAATAAAATCTAGTAAATTATTTACATTTCCAGCTTTAAACTCTGTGTTTGTAGTAATTGAACAAAGTATTGACACCAAAGCTCATGTATCATGTCAATATCATCTTCAGCGAATGGTTCTTCACGCTGAAACATCTGCAATATCATAGATAAAAATGATTAACTATACAATCGGATAGAAAATTTAAATAAACTTGCAAGAATCATATGTGTACCTCATCAGTAAAGTCTATCCTTCCTGACGACAATATTAAGAGAACATCGTATATGTGTCGCAACACGTATAACCCACATAAATTGGACCGGGGAGACTGACTGCGAGTCTATGATGACAACATTAAGAGAACGGTTTGTTAGCAACAACCTAAGCATTGTGCACTTAGTTTTGGGATCTCACATGGTCAGAAACATGCATCATGTACATACCTTTAGCGCAATCCAGATAGGGTCTTTCAGCTCATGCTTGGACTTACCCAGACGATCAAGCTGGTAAGCCTTCATAGCCCTATCATCAAAATCATTATTTTAGTTTAGTGATGAAAAAGACATAACTACTATTAATAAACAAGCTTACCAATCCATTGTCTTCTTCAACTATTTCAGACAATCAAGGAGGGTTGTGATGTGAGCACAAAAACATGATACTATTTTTTCTCAATGATATAATGGTAAGTTGCCAGTGTTCCCTACAAGAAATTACAGCATTTCAATATATAAAAAAGAATGAATTTAATATGCTAGGAGACACTAATAAGCAAATACCCGCTGATGTATGGTGCTATGAAACACTCAATCCCTCCTTCCATGAACCTATTTGTCACATATTGGTGTCTCAAAAAAGGAATGTTTGCTTTCTGCTGGGTGTGAATTGGGCAGAGGAATCCAACTTTAGGATTGACCTCCGATGAAATCATTTCTCTGTGCATATACCTATTATGAAACATGCATTTAGCTTAAAACATTTTGATCACAACTGCTTTAAAAGAGGAGACTTACATAAGGAAAATATGGACCACCACATTGGTAAGCTTTTCTCGTCGACTGACCACTGACAGCAAGTCCTCCCGTTTAACAGATACCACCATCTCCTTCCCCACAACTTCGGGCTGCATCAAAAATGAGACCTCTCTGAAAGATTTATCATGTGCCATCAAGATGACACGTTGGGTGGGAGTAAGCTGGGACCAAGGATGGGGCTGCACTTCACTTAGCCTATCAGATGGGACACTTATGCCAGAAAAAACGCTTATCCCCAATCGTTTACGTTCTTCATTCTTCGTTCGGACTTCCTTCTTCTTTGCTTGTTGACGAACGTGATGTTAAAGTTTATGACGGGAAGGCTTTTTCTCTTCATAATTAATTCAGATATTCTTGCTTCGACGTCTATACCGTTTGTTTTGCAATTTTCACTTAGACCCTCAACAAACCACAGCTTTCGAATATATGAAAGAATTTTAAGCATCAGAGAAGTTGAAGGGTTGTCCTTCGACTTTTAAGGCAACACAAATCATTCGAAAACGCAACTACATGAGATTAAGCATCCTTTCAGGGGCCTTATCCACTGAACTGCTGTCTTTTCAGTCTCAAATTTTCACTCTTCTCAAGGCATTGGACGGCACAGCTGTGAACTTCCTAACCCGTATTTATTCTGCACATAATTCGCATGAGAAATATAGCTCATCTGGATGGATTGAGTGCATGCCTTTCTAAACTGAGGAAACTACCACCGGTGTAGAGTGATCATATGTGAGACTTCTAAACCGTACAACATGTGTACAGTGTAGAAGTTGCCAGCTCCCCATTCGAATGAGGCACAATACATAGAGGTCATGACTTTCTAAACCGTTTGTATCTCATACGATGTAGAAAGTGACCCCTTCTAAACTTAGCATCAGCCACGGTGTAGAATGGGACACGCTATACATCCGAATGAGAAAATGGTGGCATTCGAATAAAGAATCATTTTCAGGGTTCGCTCGATCTAAACCGTTTGTATCTGACATGTTATACATCCGGATGAGAATATGGTGGCATTCGAATAAAGAAGCATTTTCAGGGTTCCCTCGATCTAAACCGTTTGTATCGCTTACGGTGTAGAAAGTGACCCTTTCTAAAAGTTAGCATCATCCACGGTGTAGAAGGGGACACGTTATACATCCGAATGAGAAACTTGTGGCATTCGAATAAAGAAACATTTTCAGGGTTCGCTCGATCTAAATCGTTTTTATCTCTTAGGGTGTAGAAAGTGACCCTTTCTAAAACTTAGCATCAGCCATGGTGTAGAAGGGGAAACGTTATACATCCAAATGAGTACGTGGTCGCATTCGAATAAAAAATCGTGTTCAGGGTTCACACGTTCTAAACCTTTGTATCGCTTACGGTGTAGAAAGTGTCGCTTTCTAAACTTAGCATCAGCCACGGTGTAGAATGGAAAACGTTATACATCTGAATGAGTACATTGTGGCATTTGAATAAAGAATCATGTTCAGGGTTCACTTGTTCTAAATCGTGTGTTTCACATATGGTGTAGAAAGTGACACTTTAGCATTAGCCATTGTGTACAATTGGAACATTATACATCTGAATGAGTACATGGTGGAATTCGAATTGAAAATCGTGTTCAGGGTTCACTCGATCTAAACCGTGTGTGTCACATACGGTGTAGAAAGTGACCATCTCATAGGATGGCATTCGAATGAGAGAGATTCCTTTTCCTCGATTCTTATGTATTCTCGATTCATCTCCAGAGGTGTAGAATGTGACACGGCTGGTTAAGAAACGAATGGTCTAATTGCCTCGAATGCAGTTGGGCCATCTGTCTCCTCGATTGCTTCTTCTCTTGGGAATATGTGTTGCAATAAATTTCCATAGATTATAACGACAACCCTTCAACTACTACCAATCAATGCCTTAACAACGCAGAAGAAGTTGAGAAACATGCCGACGACGAACTACTATATATAACCTCCCGACGCATCTAACAATGACAAGGCGAAACTCAGTAGGTAGCTCTACTCAGTCACTACTGGAAGAAATATTCAAGCAACAGCACCATGGGAGAAAATGATGCAGAGGTAGGGGCACTTATTGCCTCAACGAAGACGCAGCAACAAAGATGTAGAGGCAGGGGGAGAAAATGCTTCAACTCGAAGATGATGAATTGCCTGAAAGTTGTCCCAACCAGCAACCTCGATGCATTGCAATGTCGCCTCAGACCGAGGGAAATGCAGAGATTGAAGTTTCTCATATTCAATGGAAAGATGGTATTGCTGAATGTGACAAATGGAAATGAATCCACGTCACCTCATGCTGCACAAAATGAAGGTATTTGTAATTCATCAGATGAAGCAAACCATGAGGTTGCGACAAACCAATAATGTTCTGCAAGAGAGACAACCCTTCACCATGTGGGTTGTTTACCACCATGGTCTATTCACCACTAAAGATGAACTGAAAGAAAGAATAAAAGGCATCCCTCGAGGTTTTTCCATTTTCTGCTTGTCTCAGACATTCTAAAAATGAGGGGTACTGAACTTGAGACTTCTGCTATTGCTCTGACTCCTGGAGTGTTCAAGAATTGATTTGTCACTTTCAATGGAGTCACCATCTGGGTTGTTTACCATTCCACTGGCCTCTCCATGTTTCACCAGTTTCTGCTTTTCAGGTTTCGATGTATTTCATCTGTATTTAAGATGTCTTTTGATGTATTTCATATGTATTATTAAATGATATTGCTCTAAACCGTGTTTACCCACCTAGAGCCTGAGGATGAATTAGATAAACTGTGGGTTGTGGCGAACATGAAGGACTATGAAACTGCTTTGTCATGGCTGCTTCGTCACTTTCATAGTCCTTCATGTTCGCCACAGCACACAGTTTATCTAATTCATCCTCAGACTCTAGGTGGGTGAACATGGTTTAGAGCAATATCATTTAACATAACAGATGAAATACATCGAAATACATCTTAAATATAGATGAAATACATCGAAACTTGAAAAGGAGAAACTGGTGAAACATGAAGAAGCCAGTGTGATCAACAATTTGCTCTTTGCAGTTTCATTGTATTTCATCTAGATTGTTAATCATATTGCTTATTTCACAGTTTAATGTCATGTATTTTGCAAGTATCAACGAATATAAAAGCAAGTTCAGGGCTAACTTGTTTCAAAACCGATTGTCTGTCATACGGTGTAGATATCGACCCTTTCCAAACTTAACAGCAGCCACGGTATGTAATGTTAAAACTCATACATATATCCTGGAATTCAAATGCGTATATGGTGGCATTCAAATTGAAACGCATTTTTTGGAGTCTGTCTTTCTAAACCGTTTATCTCACACATGGCGTAGAAAGTGTAACCTTATACATCCGAATCACTGCATTGTGAAATTCGAATAGAAAAGCAAGATCAGGGCTAGCTCGTTCAAAACCGTTCATCTTTCCTAGGGTGTATAATGTCAAATCTTATACATCCGAATGAGTATATGGTGTTGTTAGAATATAAATGCATGTCGAGGGCCGATTGGTTCTAAACCGTTTTTCTTACATCCGGTGTAGAATGTTAAAACCTATACATCCGAATGAGTACATGATGGAATTCAAATATAAACGCAGTTTCAGGGGCGATTTGTTCTAAACCGTGTAGACAGTGAAAACATATACATCCGAATAGAAAGTTACCAAACGGTGTAGAATATGAAACATTATACATCCGAATGAGTACATGGTGGAATTCGAATATAAAAGCATCCATTCGGATCCGTCTCTTCAGGGTTCGAATGGGTAATAAAACTGATTCGAATTGGACTAAGCGTCACCTCTTTCCAAACCGTAAATGTCGACAACGGTTTGGAAATTCATATTCGATTCAAGTGAACAGCTCATTCGATTGAGTCTCTAATTTCAATTCGTCAGTGGGGGGCAGTCACGCATTCGAATGAGGAATAGTGCCTTATCCGAACACTGGGGGCAGGCATTTCTGAACCGTGCAATATAATACGACGGTTTGGAAATATAGAATCAAATCCGGATATCAACATAATTGAATCCGTCTCTTCATTCGATTGAAAGATAGATATCATTCGAATGGATACGGCGTCAACACCTTCTAAATCGATGTTGTGACCAACGGTTTGAAAGTCCATATTCGAATCAGCTGAGTGCTGAGGGAGTCATTCGAATGGATGCGTCGTCCTCAGCTTCTAAACCGTGCAATATAATACGACAGTTTGGAAATACCGAATCGAATCCAGATATCAACTTAATCGAATCCGTCTTTTCATTCGATTGAAGGATAGATATCATCTAAATGGATACGGCATCAACACCTTCTAAACCGATACTGCGACCAACGGTTTGGAAGTCCATATTCGAATCAGCTGAGTGCTGAGGGAGTCATTCGAATTGATGCGTTGTCCTCACCTTCTAAAATGACGGTTTGGAAATACAGAATCGAATCCGGATATCAACATAATCGAATATGTCTCTTCATTCAATTGAAGGATAGATATCATTTGAATGGATATGGCGTCAACACCTTCTAAACCGATGCTGCGACCAAGGGTTTGGAAGTCCATATTCGAATCCGCTGAGTGCAAAGGGAGTCATTCGAATGGATGCGTCGTCCTCACCTTCTAAACCGTGCAATATAATACGACAGTTTGGAAATACTGAATCGAATCTGGATATCAACATAATCGAATCCGTCTCTTCATTTCCTTTAAACTTGGGCAAAGGCGCTCGACGAACTGAAGGCTTCTGTTTCAGGGGTAGTGAGGACATTTCCTTAAAACTTTAGAGACTGGATGCATGTCAAGCCTCGATATGGGCGCTTCACCAAAGTTGCCAGAAGGGGTGATCAGGGCTCGTTACAAGCCAGTGATAAGGGTGGCAACAGATTTTCTCCCCTCGAATTGTCTGATAGCGACGGGGTTCATGTTAAGGGTATTTCTCGAACCGAGGATATTCAGCATTGAATACCTGTTAGCATGCCAGTTTCTACTACAAAAACTATGAGTACGAGCCCCAAGAACAAGTCAAAGACCAACAAGAACATTTCCTTTGCTGTAGTCGCAGGTACGTCCAAAACTAAAGCCTCTTCTGCTCCCTCCTCAATTTTCGCATCTCCTGCTTATAAGGAATCTCTCATGTGCACGACGCTTGGTCCTGCCCACTCGGCAGTTATCTTATCCTCTCATGTTGATGAGAGTGAAAAGTGTAAAGAGAGTTTTGGGCCTCCTTCATCACGGCCCACGGTTTCTTCAAGGTTAGGCAAGTCCATTTGCCCTCCAAAACCTCTTGATCGAGGTAAGGCCATTAGGCCTCTGCAACTTACTCCAAGGGTCAGATTCAAAATGTCCAAATTTAAGGCAAAAGACACTTTGGGCATTCCGTCAGAGCAATTGAACCATGCGCTTGCTGAGATTTTGGGTCATGTAATTACTCCTGAAAATGATATGCTCTATGCAGAGGCTACGGAACTTGGTTTGGACGACGATTCTGTCTCAGAAAAGTTTGAGAGCGAGCACTAATTCTTGATTTTCTAATGAATCATTCTATATTCACTTGGAACTGCCAAGGGGCAGCATCTGATTCTTTCTACCGCACTTTAAAATCTTTGTTACAGGGTTACAGACCTCATATTGTTGTCCTTGTGGAACCAAGAATTTCTGGAAAACAGGCTGACAAGGCTATAAGGAAGATTAATTACCCTAGGTCCCATCGGATTGAGTCTACTGGGTTTTCGGGCGGTATTTTGCTTCTTTGGAAGGATGATGTTAATTTGCAAGTGTTACAAAATCATAGGCAATTTATGCATGCTTTTATCACTGATCCGACTGGATCTAATTCTTATTTGTTCACTGCTATTTATGGTAGTCCTATTGCCTCCACGCGTGAATGGTTGTGGAAGGACCTCCTTAAGCTTCATGTGGACCCTGCTATTCCTTGGCTCTTAGCTGGGGATTTTAATGCAACCATTCTCTTAGAGGATAGAAAAGGAGGTTCCAACCGTGTTAGGCCAGGTTGTAAATCTTTCATTAATTTTATCCAGAATGCTGGGTTAATGGATATGTGATTTAAAGGCCTTATGGTGAGACTTGATAGAGCATTATGTAACAAACAGTGGCTCCTATGTCATCCAACAATGTGGTTATGCATTTGCCAAAGATTCAAAGTGATCATAGGCCACTCCTCATTACTAATGTGGGGGAGAAGCATAACAGGCAGACTCCATTCAGATTCCTCGCGTCTTGGGTGTTGCACTCGGACTTTAAGAATTATGTATTTAATTCTTGGAATAAGGATATGAATTTGGCTGATAACATTGATCGCTTTGTCACAGATGCGCGTTGCTGGAATGCCAATGTTTTTGGGAATATTGGAAATAAAAAGAGATGTCTTAGGAAACAGCTTTGCGGGGTCCAGAAAAGGCTTGAAGGTTGCCTTTTTTTGCCTGAGCTTGTTGAGCTGGAGAGAAATTTGTTATTGGATTATGAAAATATGTGCTTGCAGGAGGAGGCTTTATGGTTACAAAAATATCATAGCCAATGGATCAAGGATGGAGACAGAAACACTAAATTCTACCATGTAAGAGCCTTAATCAGACGCAGACAAAATAAAATTCTATTACTTAAAAATGATTCTAGTTTATAGGAATTTGATCAATCAAGACTGCAAGAATGGTTACTGCTTATTTTCAAAATATCTACTCTCTGGAAGGAAGCGATAATTTGAGTTTCAGGTATTCGGGTCTCTTTCCTGATATTCCTCATTCTATATATGCTAACCTTGACAGGCCAATCACTAAGGAGGAAACCAGGATAGCGTTGTTTGACATGCACCCGCTCAAATCCCCTGGTAATGATGGCCTTTATGTAATGTTTTTCCAATCACAATGGGAAATTGTGGGAGATAGTGTGTATGAGGAAGTTAAGAGGGTGTTTGAAGGAGGTTCCTTGGATAAGCGTTTCAACCGCACTCTGATTGCTTTGATTCCTAAGGTTGATCATCCTCAGGAGCTTAAAGAATTCAGACCAATCAGTCTCTGCTCAATAGTTTATAAAATCTTTACTAAGATCATTGCCAATAGGCTTAAACCAGTAATGTCTTTTCTCACTCTACCTGAGCAAGTTAGTTTTATTAAGGGCAGGAATATCACGGTAACATAATCATTGGTCAAGAAGTTATTCATTCTATGAGGAGGAAAAGTGGAAGGAAAGGTTGGATGGCATCTAAAATTGATCTAGAAAAAGCCTTTGATAGGCTAAAATGGGATTTTATTGCCGATACTCTTGTTGATGCTAAATTACCCGAGAGGATTTGCAGGATAATTATGCAGTGTATAACCACTTCTTCCATGCAAGTTCTATGGAATGGTAACCCCTTGGAGGCCTTTTGCCCTCAGCGTGGTATTCGGCAAAGGGGATCCATTATCTCCTTTCATCTTCGTTCTCTGCATGGAAAGATTATCGCAAGCTATTTGTAATGAGGTTCACAGGGGCTCCTGGAGGGCCGTTCAGCTGAAAAGGGGAGTACCTCTTCTTTCTCATTTATTTTTTGCTAATGACCTTCTACTTTTTAACGTGGCTTGTGAAGGTCAGGCGCTCTTGATGCAGCAACTTCTTGATGACTTTTCCCTTGCGTCAGGCCTCAAGGTTAATACTGCTAAGACTAGGATTCACTTTTCTCAGAATGTTCCAATTCAAGTTGCTAATAGTTTATGTACTACTTTGGGATTCCAAAAGACTGATCACCTTGGTAAATATTTGGGGGTTCCACTTCTACATGAGGGTGACCAAGGACACATATAGATACATTGAGGAAAAGGTCCAACGTAAACTACAGGGATGGAAACTCGCACATTTTCCCTGGCAGGGAGGATCACTCTTGCTCAATCGGTGTTATCCTCCTTAGCTTATTACCCCATCCAAACCACGCGATTACCTATCGCCTCTTGTACTAAGATTTAGAGCATCATTAAGCAGTTTATCTGGGGTTCTACTGAACAGCGTAAAGGAGTTTATCTTATGAAATGGAATGCCATGTGTCAACCTAAACAACATTGAGGTTGTGGGTTGAAGGACCTCGCTAGCCAAAACTCCACCTTTTTGATGAAGTTGGCACACGCTTTACACACCCAGCCTGAATTGCTTTGGGTACAAGTTCTTAGGACCAAATACAGATGGCAGGATAAATGGCCTCAGCAGAAGTATGATCGTAATGCTTCTCATCTTTGGAAGAATCTTTTGGCGGTCTGGGATGATCTTGGTCTTGGTTATGTATGGAAACTTGGCAATGGCCGAACTGCTCGGTTCTGGTCTGATCATTGGATAGGTGAATTGGGGTCCCTCTCACATCTTTCCTTTAGCACTCTCAATGATGAAGAATTGCAAAAGCCTGTTAGTGATTTTTTCACGCTTGATGGCCAGTGGAAATAGGGTGAATTTCAAGAGAAATTACTTATGGATATCTTAAGGCAGTTTGTGAACACTAAGCCTCCCATTCACCAGGATTCCTCAGATACGCTCATTTGGCGATTGGGAAAGCAATTCTCTGTTAAATCTGCTTATGAGCTATTAACACAAGATCAATGGAATGATGAGAGTAAGCTTTGGAGCCTAGCTTGGAATTGGAAGGGACTCAAAAGAATTCGAACTTTCTTATGGCTTGTGCTGAATAACAGACTCCTCACCAGTAAAGAGAGAATGCGAAGGTATATGACAGATGACGCCTCTTGTGCTATCTGTGGTAGTGGCGTTGAGGATATTGATCACATCCTTCGGCGTTGCCCGCTAGCTCAAGCTTGCTGGTCTCTTGTTATTCCTGCACAGACCCTTCAAGCTTTCTTAAATGTTAATTTTATGAGCTGGCTGCACATAAACCTCAAAATGAATAACAGTAATCCTCGATGGTGCTCCACTTTTGGTATCCTCTGCAGGCGCCTATGGAGTGCAAGGAATCTTTACATCTTTGCCAATGAAGACATCTCTGCAGCTCGTTTGGTTAATGAGGCCCTTGCTCTTGTGGAGCATTCTTGTCAGGCTCTCGTTTTATGTAATCTTCTTCCTTCTACTTAGGTGGTTTGTTTTCTGTTTTTGTTGTGGGTCTGTATTTCTTCTCTTTTCTTCTTTGACTTGATGTATATATCTGTTTTTTAATAAAGTGCCTACTTTCACTCAAAAAAAAAAGATATAATTTTCAATCTCTCTTCATATGAATGAAGGTAGAAGATTCAGTTCATAACAGTCCTAGGCCTTCAAAGGAACTAGGCTTTCCAAATAGCCAAATGCTTTGTACAATTTGGGAACTCCATGGATTTCAAACTTCTACATCTGCTGATTCTTGAGATTATATGAAACCAATTGACCTTCACTATCAAAGAGAATCTCATCATCTCCCCAAAACCCTAAAAATGATCCAAGCTTAGGGTGTGGTCCAATATCAAATCTCTTGCTCCAGCTACTCTCATCACCATACTCATTCATCACCCAGATTTCAAATGCATGATTGGTCAAGTGTGCAGCAACACAAGCAAGTTTCTCATCAAGCACCGCAACGTTTGATTCACAAGACTGATCAATTTCAGGAGGCAATTGAATCTTCCCAAACACTTCCTTGCTGAAATCAAAGAACAAAATGGCCTTATCGTTATTGTCATCAGTTAACCAGTGATAAAACCCATTCAAATAAGCTCTACGTTTTGGATAACACAGACGAAAGGCTGGGACAACAACATCAATGGTTCTCCAAGAACCAGTACTGAGGTTATACACCTCAACTGGAGGTTGTTCTCTTCCTTCAAAAGCCAGATTCCCAAATCGAACAATCTTGTAATCCTTTGTAATAGGATCAATACCAAACCCAATTATGATATAAACCATGTCTTTGGGTTGGTTCTGAGATTCAGGATGAACCTAAACCTCTTTTGTTCATGGGTTCCATAGAATCAAACTGGCCCCACCAGCCTTTTCTCCTCCATGAACCCCATAGAGACAGAAAATCCCATTACATTGACATAAACAAATATGTATTGCACATCATCCCCAGGAAATGGCAATTCTATATCGTAGGGTTCTTTGTAGGAAATCAGAGAAATGCAGGGCTTCACGGTGACATTGTGCAATCGGAAAATCAGCTGGGGGCGGCGGTTTTCTGTGATCGAATCAGACCGTTCAAGTTGCCTGGTTATGAAAGATGGATTGGTGATGTGTGCGTACCAGGATTTCGCAACGGATTTGAATCGAAGTAGGGATTTCACAGGAAGCCTAATCGATATCTCCTCCACAATTTCTTCAGGAAGATTGGCGCTCAACATTTTTTCCTTTCCTCCGAACTTAATTGGGTTTATTAAGTTTTCTTATAGGCGATCTTCTTCTTCTGCTGCTGGGTGAATTCGACTCACCGAAAGACCGAAGAAAAGAAAGAAACTTCCCACGATTGGGGGATGTGTGGCGCAAGGTCATACTGTTACGTGGAGAGATATATATATATATCACGACACCGGACAAACAGAATAAGAATCCAATCGTCCTTTTTCAATGAATCTAATCCAGAAATTCAGGTTCAGAATTCAGAACATGTAACGTCGTGGCTTTCCAAAATGAAAGAAACGATTCAGGAATTTTGTTCCCATTCTAATAATTAATTTCCATTTTATCCCCATTTTTGTAAGACAAGAAATACCTTCATTCTATGTTTTTTACCATGAATCATATGATGCTGAAAACTGGCAAAAAGATGACGCTGAACTATTCTGTGCATATAATTTAATTTTTAATATTTATCACTGTTTTACCTTATCAAACAAACTAATTTGGTGCATAACACTTACTTGGAAGAAGTAGATATTGGTTTAGACGTAGAATTTTTTTTAAAATTTTTTGTCAATTTTATAAATTCCCTCTATTAAATGACATTTCAACAGTAATTAAACAAGATAGAGTGAATTAAAAAAGATAATAGTGGTGTTTTAGAAAAACATTTCCTATTAACTAACTTCACTAGTATATTTAATATGATCAAATTAGATAAATAGATATTGCATTTATGGCCAGAGGAGTAGTATTTGTCGGTCAATGTGGATACAAAATTATGAAGCATTTTTCTAGATATATCTAACATAAAGTATTTTGTAATTTGTAATGCATCTCACATCTTAAATATTTATTTAGGTAAGCCTAGCACCATAGATTATTTTTAATGGATGTAGCATCATGAAATATTTTATCCATATAGGTCCAACACCCTAAATTATTTTTTGGTGTATTCAATACTCTAAATTTTATGAGCAAAGTTGTATCAAAAAATATTTTATAGTGTTGGATACATATAAAAAAATAGTTCTTTTTTTTGCCGAGCATCTAAAAAATACTTCAAATACTAAATGAATAGGAAAATACACTTGGTGCTATTTTTCACATGGAAAATGTGCTGGATCTGTAATATCCTGAGGTATTATCCCTGTTTAGCCGCCTGTGAACACAAGGTTTTGTCCTCTTGAGATCCCATAGTTACTCAAAAGGTGCTTCGAATGTCAAAGGCCACATCCTAACTACATGTATGGCCTTCACTTTGGACGGGTCTAACGATGTGGAACTTGGAGCGCACCCTGCCTACTACGTCTCCCTTCCCCCTCCACTCACTCTGGGGTCCCTCGGGGTGTTAGGTCCCTAACAGCGTTTGGTGTGACAGGATCCACCTTCATTCCATATTCTTTCCTTAAACTTTTAGTATGTACAAGGAAGATAATTGATCCCATTAATGTATTATAGCATATCAGTGTCTTGTGGTCTTCTAGATTCTATTTTGTTAAAGCAAAATATAACTAGGAAATACACAGTCAGCCTTGTGTTGGATTGAATCAAGAACCTTCCCTTTACTGGGAAAGTAAATAGAAGGCCAATGCATGATATGATAATATGAATATATTAATTGATTTGTTACATAGGAAATGAACCAAATTAATAACATTCCTCCTTTTTAATATAAAATAAAATATTTTATAATTCAATTTCTTCATTCTTTAAAGATAGCGTGTAACTCTGATTGTGGAACAACACTCCTACGAATGGAGTACTCGGTTACTTGGATATATCCAGAGATAGGACTTGTGGGTTGATTGATTTATTAAAAAAGTGGATTTTATATTAAAGAATAAAAAGTATAACATTATTATGAATATATTATTGCAACTGTTGTTATATTAATAATTGAAAAGAGAGGTGGGAGAATAATGTGATAACATGAATATATTAATTGATTTGTCATGGGAAAATGAGTCAAATTAATAATAAAACACTATTGAATCGAATTAATAATAAGATACTATTGTAATTGTAAATATATTAATAAGAAGATCGGCAAAAAATATATTAATAAGAGGGCTGGTAAATTAACAGTTTTAAAAAAGTCGCATGAACGAACGCGATAACACGAAAATATGAACACAGAATTGAAATATTGATATATTTTGAGAAATTATCTCCTTCAGCTAAAATCTTCAAATAACAATGATGGAATATTCGTCGTAGCTGTATGAAAAGCAAGAGTTGGGCCCCAGCACCCTTGTGGCCCACTGCACAATTTTCAAATTGAGGCGCCACCGAAGATGGGCAAATCTCATTTTCAATTCCACAATTATTATTAAGGTTTGTTTGGAAACTCACTTCAAAATAACTTTTAAGATTTTGAGGTAAAATTTAAGTTTTGGAGAATAAATTTTAGAAAATAGCTTTTACAGATTATGAGGCAAAACCTAGATTTTGAAAAGTGATTTATGTTTAGGAAGTTATTAGCTTTTACGGATTTCGAGGTAAAAAAGTGGATATGAAAGAGGAAAGATAAAGAATAGAAAGTAGGAAAGAGGAAAGAGAAAAAAGAAAAAGTAGAAAATAGAAAAAAGAAAGAAGGAAAAAAGTAGGAAAGAGGGAAGAGAAAGAAGGAAAAAAAGTAGGAAAGAGAAAACTTAGGTTTCAAAACCTATGTTTCAAATTGAGGTTTTGTAACCAAAATATCTTTTCAGAAATTTTTTTGTATTTGAACAAAACCTAGGTTTTGGGTCAAAACCTAGGTTTCAAAATAGGTTTCCAAACAAGCCCTAAATCCGTTTGGAAATGCGGTAGAGAAATATTTTTATATAAATTGAGGTAAATACATGAAAGAGGTTATTTCGTTTTGTGAAAAAACACTGTTAAAAATTCATTTTGACTCATCATAATTGTTGCCAAATACACCAAATATGTTGCAACGTGCTTATATTTCTAAGACTCTCCTCACCCAAGATTAGTCAGCGGTTTCAAGTTTATCATTTCGTCATTTTGTAAGATAAAAGTGAACAACGTTGGACACTAAATGTGAATACTTTACTCAACGGAGATTCGAATATTAATTCACCAAGCTCCGGGTGACTTTCATTTTGCCAGATCTAATCCATGTTGATAGTTTGGATTGAACTATGTCATTTTTTTTGTTAAAACACAAGTATTTTTCCATTGAAGCCAATCATATTTGAAGAACTTTTGAGTACTAAATCTGAGTATCTCTACTAGCATAAATTTAAATCTTAATTCATCATATTGTAAGAGATTAACCTCTTTCACTAGACTCTACCCATTAGTTGAACTGTGTCAAATTATTTGTACGCTTTTTTTCCATGTTGGGCTTGAGCCCATCAACCCACCACCAAAATCTCTTTGGAAAACAAAAGACTGTGCGAAGAGGCAGGGGCTTATTGGGAAATTGCCATACTAGCAATGCATCATGGCACTATGAGAAGTTGGAACCCTTGGTTTGGCAGTTCCTAATTCATATATACTCCCTGTACCCATCAGCGGCTTTTTCCTTTTTCTCGACTCCGCGGCGTAGATCCGAGGAGTTTTGGGAAACCCCAACTGCTCTCTGAAACTGCTCTAATCTTCGATCAAACACCGCCCAATAGCACCCTTTTCGTCCTCCTCCTTGTTCGATCAACTTGCTACTTTCATCGTTAAAAGGTCGTTTTCCCTTTTGGTTTTCATCCGATTTGATTGTTGTGAAATGGTTTAGTTTGTTTGAAATAGTTTGGGATTTTTCGCGTTTTCGATTGATATTTTGTCCATGCTTGATTCTGTTGATGCTGCACTGGCCTGATAAGTGTTTTTTAAACTCGTCCTGGGTGATTGTCAGTTTTTGCTATTTTGATTCATCTTTGATCTCTGAATGTTTGGTTTTCCCATGATTTTGTTTTTATACTTTTCCTGTCTTGAGATCTTGGGCAGATCAGGATTAGTATTGATCTCTTGTCTTTTCCTTCTTTAATGATATTTAAAAGAGAAAAGCTGGCCGAATTACCAATTTAACTCAACCCCTTTTTGTTTGCCGGATACTTAACCCTTTTTTGAACTCCTTCCTTTTCAAATTGGCCCATTTTGATAGTGGTCGAAAAGAACTAAAATCAATCTTTCATAAATCTGTAATAATACCTTCTACCTTCTTCTTCATCCGCTTCCCACTAAATAGTATAAGCAAATCCATGCTTTTTAGATAATCATACTGCATCCATTTCTGTATTTAGGTGGTATATTACTTTAAACTAAAGGTATTTGGTAAGGAGCTGGACTGGTAGGTTAAATGTGTTGGTTCAATTGACATCTCTTTTATGTGAAAGTTCTTAGCGTATTTTACTACATCCTTTGTTATTCCCTTTTTACCTGTCAGGAACCATGGCCCACGGTTCTCTTTGGAACACTATTTTTTTATTATTATTTGTTGGTTATGGAAACTGGGTTGTCATACAACGTTTCTTTTAATACCTTCAATTTTTTCTTAACGATTTAGATACTTTTTGTTGTGTCAACTGTTTTCCGCCATGCTGATATTTTCGTTTTTATGTTAGCGCTAGGCGTTCACATATTCACTGCTATAACTTATGTGGTATAAACAATTCTTTGCATCTTGCAGTCATGGCGGGAACAGCACCTGAGGGTTCACAGTTTGATGCTCGTCAATTTGATGCCAAGATGAATGAATTGTAAGAACTGATATCTTGTTTGGTGAATCATTGCAATTGAATACTCGTAATCTCACTTGGTATTGGTAACTTGTTGATTTCAGACTTACATCTGAGGGGCAGGATTTCTTTGCATCTTATGATGAGGTTTATGATAGTTTTGATGCTATGGGCTTGCAGGAGAATCTTCTGAGAGGCATTTATGCATACGGTAGATTAACACTACTCCCTTTTGTTTCTGATTTTTTTGTGGTTTATTTATTTATTTTTTGCTTAGTCCCAAGATTGATTTCATTATTTCCTTTCGATTTTCCTCACCTGGCAATTTGTAGTTCCGAACTCCTCTTGCTTGCTTCTTTTCTGTGCTATTTAATTTTACTTCACTCAATACCATTGCAGACATGGTCTTGGTCTTCATTTTGCTCTATATCGATGTCAGATTTTGCTATTTTCTTGCTGCCTATCCATTCATTTAAAATTAAATTCCTATAATAATATGATGTTGCTGTAGGTTTTGAGAAGCCGTCAGCCATTCAGCAAAGGGGAATTGTTCCCTTCTGTAAGGGACTTGACGTGATTCAGCAAGCTCAATCTGGAACCGGGAAGACAGCAACGTTCTGCTCGGGAATCTTGCAGCAACTTGAATATAGTTTGACGGAATGCCAGGCTTTGGTCCTAGCACCGACTCGAGAGCTTGCACAGCAAATTGAGAAGGTTATGCGAGCACTGGGAGATTATCTTGGTGTAAAGGTGCATGCATGTGTGGGAGGGACTAGTGTCCGTGAAGACCAGCGCATTCTCTCCAGTGGTGTTCATGTCGTTGTTGGTACTCCTGGCCGTGTATTTGATATGCTGCGCAGGCAGTCACTTCGGCCAGATTACATCAAGATGTTTGTATTGGATGAGGCTGATGAGATGCTCTCCAGAGGTTTCAAAGACCAGGTCCTTTTTTATTTGAAGCTTTATTTTCAAATTTTATGCTGTTATATGTTTGCGCATACCCGGCCCCTCCAACTAAGTTTTGGTCATCATTTGATCATTCCTTTATGCTGTTCATCAATTATGAGCAGAGCTAACAATTATTTCTGGGTCTAGAATTCCATCATTTGGATTTTGTCCCCCTGCCCTAATGTGTTCCCTACTTCCCTATACTTGTGAATGCAAATTTGTTTAGAAATTAACTGTTAGTTACAATGTTATCAGATTTATGATATATTCCAGTTGCTGCCAAGTAAAATTCAAGTGGGAGTTTTCTCTGCCACAATGCCTCCTGAGGCCCTGGAAATCACAAGAAAATTTATGAACAAGCCTGTTAGGATCCTTGTGAAGCGTGATGAGCTCACATTGGAGGGTATAAAGCAGTTTCATGTCAATGTAGAAAGAGAGGAATGGAAGTTGGACACACTTTGTGATCTTTATGAAACATTAGCTATCACCCAGAGTGTCATCTTTGTGAACACCCGAAGGAAGGTTGATTGGCTAACTGACAAG